>QPMI01000177.1:0-119269 GCA_004431415.1 Cyanophora paradoxa | reverse complement strand
GGCCTCCCTGGATGCCGGAGGGGTACTCGGACTCTGCCGTCCCCCTGGCGGCCGAGGTCGAGGCGCGCGAGCGGCTCCTCCCATCGTCGCCGCGCCGGGCTGCTGGGCTACGACTGCGCCAAGGCGATCCGGGGGGCCATGGAGTACGGGACGTCCCACGGTGGAGGTCTCCGACGCGGCGCGGCGCGCCTGGAAGCGCGAAAAGGCCGCCGCGCGCTTCGGGCTGCGGCCCGAGCAGGTGGGCGTCGCCGAGGTCCGCCTCTCGGAGCAGAGCCCGCCGGCGGAGATCTTCCGCCTCTCCAAGCGGTTCGCCCTCGACACCCTCCGTACCTCGCCTCGGGGCGGCCCCCGACGAGGAGAGCGCGACGCTCCTCCCGGACCACCGCGAGCGGCGCCGCCCCTTTGAGAGCGCCCTGCGGCTCTTTGAGCTGCTCGGCGCGCGCGTCCCGCCCGGCGGCGGCGCGGCGGCGGCGGCGAGCGACGTCGCGGCCGGCCTCCGTTACCTCTTCTGGGCGACGTGGGAGGGGCCGGAGGACTGCGGCGCGGCGCGCCTGCGCGGGCTCGGCGAGGCGATCGAGGAGGGTGGCATCTTTACCGACGGGCCCCTCGGGCGGCTCTTTGCAAACGCCTGCCGCGCGGCGTGGGAGCGGATCGCGATCCCCTACTCGCCGATCGCCGCGTACCGCGCCGACGCCCTCCGCTGGCAGTGCGCCGAGCTCTGGCAGCTCGAGTGCCTCCGCCCGGAGAAGCGCAACAAGGGGGCCGCCCCTCCCCGATCGGGACTGCGCGCGGCGCCCCTGCACGACCTCGTCGTCCACGCCGCGGAGCAGCTGGGCCTCGGCGTGCTCGTCGCGGCGGCCGACGCGCGGCGCGTGGTGCGGGGCGGCGCGCGCAGGACCGTCAAGCGCACGCGCTACTGCTTCGACCCCGAGACCGTCCTCCTCGGCCTGCGCCTCTACGGGCGCGATCGGGACGGCCGCGGGACGTCCCGCCCGACGCGACGCTCGGGCGCTCCTGGCGGCCGGCGTGCGCTCCCTCCAGATCGCGCTCGTCCAGGATCCAAATTCCAAGCTCCGGGCGGCGGGCGCGGGCGGCGGCGGCGCGAGGGCGGCGAGGTGGCGCCCCGGCGCGCCGGCAGAGGCGGGGGCCCGCCCCGCCCGAGCGACGCGGCGAAGCGCGTCGTCCGGCTCCTCAAGTCGGGCGTGCACTCGGCGGTCTTCTTCTCCGGGGCGCGCGCGCGGTCCTCGGCGAGGACGCCGCCCGCTGCTGGCGCGGGGCCGGCGACGGGGAGGAGGAGGGGGACGGGGCCACCCGCGCGTCGCCCTACGCAGAGTCCTGGCGCGCGTCGCCGCCTCCGAGGCCCCGAGGCCCTCGCCCCGATCGCGGCCGCCCCTCGGCGCCGGCGCCGACCCGACGTCGCGGCGCTCTGCGCGCGGGACCTGGCGCGCGCCGCCTCGCGATGGACGACGGGGCGGCGCGGGAGGGCCTCGGCTTCCCCGCCGCGGAGGAGTCTCCCGCCCTCCCCACCGAGGACGTGACCTGGCTCCTCGGTCGCCTCGCCGAGGCCGCCGGCGCCCCCGCCCAGCGCGCCTCGGAGTGGTGCCCCGTCGTGGAGGGGCGGGAGGGGCCGGACCCCTGCGTCGGTTTGCGTACACGTCGATCTTTGCGCGGGACCTCCCCAGGAGCGCCGCACGCTCCCCTCGTCCGGAATCGACGTGGCGCGCACGGGCTTCCGACACCTCGGCATCAGCCTCTTCGTGGACGGCGCGGCGCGGCTCCTGCCCGAGGACCTCGCGCGCCCGCGCGTCGCCCGCGGCCGCGCTCGTGCGGGGCGAAGATGCTCCTCTTCGTACCCCGCTCCACCTTTCAGCACTTTGGCGTACCCTCTTGGCCCTTCCCCTCCGCCCCGCCCCGGCACCTACCCCCGCTCCCCCTGCGTGAATGCGAAATTCGATGTGCGGTCCGCGCCCCCTCCCCCGCGCGAGTCGTTTGAAAGCGCGCCGCCGCGTTGTGCGCTCTCCCAATTTGGCTCTTTTTTTGCCTGCCGCCGCTTCGCTTGATTCGGGCCCTCGGCGCCGATAAAACTCCTCTCCCCGCGCCGCTTGGCTCACTCTTTTTGCCTCTTCTCATCGCAGATCACGACCTGCCATGGACTCTACACGACGATGAACCCCCACGCAGACCTCGCCACGACGATGACCGCGGCCGCGCTCCCCGCCTCGTCAAGAAACCCGTCAAGAAACCCATCAAGAGCGACTTCTGCACGCGGATGGACCTCCTCCCGGTCGACCTGTCCGAGGCAATCCTGCACTACCTCGGGCGCGAGGACCGCCTCAAGATGCTCACCGTCTCCCAGCAGTCCCGCTCCTTTGCGCTCGGCACCTCGGGCGTCTCGAGCGGCTGGTTCGACGCCCTCGCGGTCGACGACGCGCTCGCCCTGCTCGTCGGAGGGCCCGGCGCGCCGCGCGGCGCCCGCCTCCGTCTCATCGCGGGGCGCGGTCACGGGGCGGAGATCCCGATCCCGTCGCGCCTCGGCGGCCTCGACGCGACCTTTGCCCTCCCGACAGAGCCCGGGAGCGAGGGCCGCTGGGTGTGCATCCTCTTCCCCCCGGCGGCGGCGGCGGGGGCCGAGGACCTCTCCCGCGAGGCGCCATCATCCGCTACGGCCGGGCGGGTTCGGCGACGCCCTGCAGATCCCGGCCGGGTTTCCCATTCACGACTTTGCCCGCGGTTCCGTCTCCATCGCCGGCGACGGGACGATTGTGCTCGGCGGCGAGCGCGGCTGGCTCGTCTGGTCCGCCGACGGCGGCGTCTCGGCGGTCGACGTCGGCGCGGCGGTCGCCGGCGTGGTGGCGTGCCGCCCCTCTCCCGACGCCTCGCGCGTCGCGATCTGCAGCGTCGTCGGCGACGGCGGCTCCGCGGGCGGCGCGTCCTCGTCCGCTTCGTGGGCTCTGGCGAGTCTGCAGAGGGCGCCGCCGCGGCCCCGCGGCCGACGCGGCCCCCTGCGCTCGACAGCGGCGCGCACGCGGCTCTCCCACGAGCTCGCCGAGGTGGACGGCTCCGGGACCCCTCGGCCCTCGGCGACTGGAGCGACGTGCCCTGCGCGAGTGCGACGCGAGCCTGACGTGGAACGCGCGCGGCAACGCCGTGCTGGTGCGGATCAAGGTGGCGCGCAGCGGTATGGAGGCGGGCGATTGGAGATGGGCGACGCCGGCGGCGATGTCGACGTCGACAGGATGGAGGACGACTGCAGCGTCGACGAGCCCGCCGCCCGCGAGGAGGCCTTTGTCGAGTTTATCGCGTCGGTGCGGCTCTCGGCGGCGCTGCGCGCCAGGGCTGGTGGATCGTCTGCGGCGCCGAGCCCGCAGAGGCCTTTGCCGTCGGTCTGGGCGAGAAACTGGCTCCTCCACGCGGCTCGGGACGTGGGCGGCATCCGGAGCGCGTCCATGTACGTCTACTACCTCGCCGGTGGCGCCTCTGGTCGCCCACCATGGTCGAGCTGCACATGCCCTGCGAGGGCAAGTCGTGGCGATGCGTCACGCCCGTCGGCGACTGGAACTTCATCTACCAGGCCGCCGGTCAGTTTGAGCTCAACGGGACCAGCGTCGATCGCCCTTTTCTGGTCTCCGTGACGCCCTACGCCCGCGACCTGAGTATTTCGAGCTGCCCGAGCCAGCGGTCTGCTGGAGGCGCGCTCCATCCGCCGCTGGGAGCCGTCGGACTGCACGGGGTGGCGGCCTCGCGGTCGGGACGGACCAGGACGCCCCGCGCCGTTCAACGTCGTCCGGTACATCCGCTGGTCGGGGATCGGAGGCTGGCGGGTCAGGGCGGCCCGTTTGCGGCGTCGATCAGCACCCACCTGCAGCACAACACGTTTCGGCCGACCCGCGAGTGGCTGGACGATCGCTACTACAACCGTCGAGGGCGAGCGGCACAACAACACGCTCACGCTCTTCCCCGGCGAGCCGCAGCCGACGCTGCACGTGTGATCGGCGGCCCGTGCGCTCCCGTGCGCGTTTCTCTCCGCGCCGCCGATCCTTTCGTCCAATAGGATCGTCCTTATTGAATGTTACCAGTTTTTTTTTGCGTGGTGGGGGGCCGGGCCGGGGCGGGGGTGGTGGTAGATGGCGCGGCCCGAGGGTGGGGCTAGGGGGCGGGGGGGGGCGGGGGGCCGAGGGGGTACCCTCTGGAGCACCGAGTTGGTTGAGCGCAGCAACTTGAAGGCCCGATTCGGACGAAAGGGTCCCTGGTCTCCCAAAAAGCCGAGCAGGTGCGCGATGCGGTCATTCTTTCTCACATCGTCAAGAACCGAGAACAAGGATGGCCGCCGCCCAGCCTGGCAACACCCCGTCGCAACGTCCTGATCGACATGGGAGAGCTGGTCAGCGACTTTTTCCGCTACAACTACGACGCCGAGGACGCCGACCTCTACGACAGCGACGTCGTGGCCCTCGCGACCAAGGCCAAGGCCGGCGAGGTCCCCGCGCGCGAGACGGACGACGCGCTCCAGAAGCTCCGGCCGACCGCGGAGCGCATCCGCCCCATCGCGACGGGCCTGTTCGCGGCGAGCGTCCGCAGTACTCGGGCGGTCTCATCGAACTCCAGAACGTGTTGGGGCGCGCCTTTGCGAACCGCGTCGACGCGACCTTGGCCTCGCGCGCCCAGGGCCAGGGCCCGCAGGCCACCTCCTCCGACCTGGCGTACGTCGTCTTTCCCGTGGAGCTCTGGTACGAGATGCTGTCGTGCGCGGGATCCGAGATTCTGCACTTGGACCTGTACGAGCGCGTCGTCCTCGGATAGTCCCCTTTTCCTCACGATGCTCCGCGCCGGCAACATTCGCGTTGCCGCCGGCAAAGTTCTGTCGGCGATCTCGTGAGCAGAGAATATATTGTGCCGAGCGCATTCAAAGTGCGTAGAGTTTTTGTGTGCGGTGTGGGACTGAGAATCGAACTGACATGCGCGCACGCGCGCGTGCTCTCGTTTCCGGCTCTACGCATAACTTTGGGGGCCAGCTCGAGCTCCTGGACGCACGGGCTCGATGCACGCGGGGCTCTCGAGTAGAGTCGCTGCAGTTTGGCGCGCGCGGCGCCGGCCCCAGAGCGCGCGTGAGGGCATTTTCGTGATCAAGAATGGTTTTTGTTTTATCTTTCAAACAATCGACGTGCGGTTGCGGGGTGCCTGGGGGATTTTCGTACCCTGCCGCCGTCGCCTCATAGAGCCGCGATCGGCCGAGCTCTGTGCAGGGGGGGCAAGGGGGGGGGGGGGGGGGGGGGGGGGGGGGCGGGGAGCGGAGCGGACGGGGGTACGGATCAGGAAGCGTCCGGCATCGCCCTACCCTCGGCGGCAGCACCCCTGCGCAGAGCTCGCCGATTCCGGGCGAGAGAGAGGGCGAGAATAGACAGAGGGGTACGCACCTCTGCCGCCGCCGCTCATAGAGCCGCGATCGGCCGAGCTCTGTGCAGGGGAGGAAGAGAGGAGGGCGGAGCGGGCGGGGGTACGCATCAGGAAGCGTCCGGCATCGCGCAGCCCTTGGCGGCAGCGGCCCTTGCGCAGAGCTCGGCCGATTACGGGACGAGGGTGCGAGAAAATAAGCAGAGGGGGTAATCACCTCTGCCGCCGCCGCTCATCGAGCCGCGATCGGCCGAGCTCTGTGCAGGGGGGCAAGGGGGAGAGGGCGGAGCGGGCGGGGTACGCATCAGGAAGCGTCCGGCATCGCGCAGCCTTGGCGGCAGCGGCCCCTGCGCAGAGCTCGGCCGATTACGGGGCGAGGGTGCGAGAAAATAAGCAGAGGGGTACTCACCTCTGCCGCCGCCGCTCATCGAGCCGCGATCGGCCGAGCTCTGTGCAGGGGGGCAAGGGGAGAGGGCGGAGCGGGCGGGGTACGCATCAGGAAGCGTCCGGCATCGCGCAGCCTTGGCGGCAGCGGCCCCTGCGCAGAGCTCGGCCGATTACGGGGCGAGGGTGCGAGAAAATAAGCAGAGGGGGTACTCACCTCTGCCGCCGCCGCTCATCGAGCCGCGATCGGCCGAGCTCTGTGCAGGGGGGGCAAGGGGGAGAGGGGCGGAGCGGGCGGGGTACGGACCAAGGTGAGCGTCCGGTATCGCGCCCTACCCTCGGCGGCAGCGGCCCCTGCGCAGCGCTCGGCCGATTACGGGACGAGGGTGCGAGCGCGGGCAGACAGAGGGGTACGTAAGGTTTCGCTACGGCGGAAACGACAGATCCGGCAAAGGTCGAGCTCGGATCGGGCGGCCGTGCACGGGCATCTCACACGCACCCGGCAAGTCGATCCGCGCGCCGACGCCGCCCGCCACGGGAAGCCCGCACCGTACCCCCAAGCGCCACAGAAAGGACCGATTCGCGCGACTCGGTCCCGACAAACGCATAAAGGACCTCGCCCGCCGCCGTCGCGGTACTGCGGCCGCCCCACCGCGCCCCTGATACGCAGCACATCGACAGCGCGCGCACCGACTCGCTGAGCGGGGTGGAACATGTGCCGCGAGGGCCAGCTGGTCACGACGCGCGACGGGACGTGGTGTGCGATGCCTGCGGCGCGGCCGAGGCGGTCGTCGGGACCCTGGGGGCAGCGAGAAGCCGGGGGCCGACGAGAGCCCGCCCGCGTCGCCCCGCGAGCCCTCGCGGTCCGAGGTCCGCATGGGGCGGCTCCTGGAGGGCGCAGCGTCGGCGCTGGGCCTCGCCGAGGCGGCGGTCCACGAGGCGCGGCTGCTGCTGGCGGACCGCGGGCTGCTGAGGGCAGGAAGAGCGAGATTATCGTCGCCGGCGCGCTCTACTACGCGGCGGCCTCGGCCGGCGCCCCGCGCACCGTCGACGACGCGCTCGGCTGGCACCCCGACCTGCGCACACGCCGCGCGGCGCTCGTCAGGATGGTCCGCGCGATCCACCGCCGCCGCGGCGTCGGGCGCATCCCCGCGCGCCCGACTACGTCGACGCGCTCGCCCAGCGCGTGGGCTGGACGGGGCGGACCTGCGGGCGGCGCGGGAGTACGCGGAGCGGCACCGAGACTCGGGAAGGAGCCCGATCGTTGTCGCCGCGGCGGCGTTGGTGGAGGCGGGCGGCGCTTCGACGCGCGAGGCCGCGCGCGCGGCCGGCATTACGACCGTTGGCATCCAGGTCTGCATCAAGGCGTTCGCCGCCGCCTAGAGGAGAGCAGAGCGTCATCGCGTGTCGCATGTTGCTGTTTTGCGAATACTATGCGAAACTAAATGCCATTTGCGCGTGCGGGAATGGGGCGGGCGGTGCACCGCCGGATCGAGTTGCGGTCGGGTGGCTCGGCGGCTCGCGGCGGCCCAAGGCGCCTGCGCGCGGCTTAACGCGACTCTAGAGTCCTATACACAGCACCGAGACCTATCTATGGCGTCGCTGCCGCTCCAGGCCGCCGCCGTGACGCCGCGGTCAACCTGCGCCGCGCACGCAGCATGCGGGCCGCCGGCCCGTGGCCGGGAGCCGGAATCTCGCAGTCGCGCAACTAGCAAAAGCCCCGAGAAGAATCTCGCCGCCCGCGCCGCTCGAAGCGATCGGGTACTGGTACCGAGCCGCCCCCTACCTCGGACTTGGGCGAATCCGAGTCGCCGAGTCCAAAGTCCAACTTTTGCGGCGGCGGCGGGCGCGCCTAGACTCATCTTTGCCGGCATATAAGACCTCTATCAAGTTCATTTAGCTGGGCAAGCCGCCCGCGGGGCCCGCGAAGGTACTCGTCCGAACGAACGATCATCGCGCGGCACGGGGAAAATCACGGGTTCGAATGCGCCCGTCTCCTCTTTTCGGGAAAGCTTACACGTCGCGCTCGCCTAGCCCTAGTTTTCTGCCGGCGCTGGCGCTAGAGGCCGCAGCCGCAGTCGCCGCGCATCCGCGAGCTCGCACCCCGCGCGCGTGGCGACGAGCTTCCCGGCCCGCGGCTCGACGAGCTCTCCGCGGGCTCTCCCGGCTCGTGTAGCGCCTCTGTCGATCGTAGAGAGCCGACTAAGCCGCGTCCGAGGACGGGCTCTCGCCTCCCGCATCGGCGCCCTCGGGGTTGACGTGGACGGCGATCTGCGTGCCGCCGCCGGCGCTCCACTCGGCGGCGAGCTTCTTCATGGCTTCGACGCGCTTCGATGCGGATCCGGTGCGCCCCTTGAGCGCCTGCTCGTAACCCTGGGCCAGGCTGCGGTTGGGAAACGGCGCAGCGACGGCGAGGAGCCGCCAGGGCCCGCGGCTCTTGGTGAACGAGCCGCGGATGGTGCCGCGCGAGTGCTCCTTGAACCGCCGCGCGAGGCTCGCCGTCTCGCCGCAGTAGAACATCCGGCCGTTGTGCAGCAGGTACACGACGTGCTGCTTCTCAAACTGGTGGTGGAACGGGCGGGCCTTGCCGCCGCCGCCACCGCCGCCGCCGCCGCCTCCTCCCGCTGCGGCCTTTGCGCCGACGCCGACGCCGCCGTCGCCCCGCTCCCCGTCGGCGCTCCCCTTGTCGCGTCGGAATTCGAATCCTCGTTCGTCTCGCCGCCCCGTCCCGCCGCTCCTGCCGCCCCTCGTCCCCGCCAACGGCGTGCGCAGGCGCCGGTGCGGCCGCGGCCAGCGACGTCGGCTCCGCCTCCATGCTCCCGAAGAAAGACGCTCGCTCTGCTGGTTCGCGGTGCTGGCAGGTGCGCCCTGCCCCTACACTCCCGGGGCGGGCCCGGCACGCATCGCTTTATGCGTTCAGCAGATGCCCTGCCGGTACAGGAGCCTGCGGCGGCGGCGGGGAGGCGGCGGCGGGGCGGGGCTGGGCTTGAACCGCTTCGGCGGCCCCCCGCTCGGGGCTCGACGCGGGCGACGGGGCGGAGGATGCCGGCGGGCGGGCGCGCCGTGGGCGGCGCCGGTGCGCAGAGCAGGGCCGGAGGGGGCAGGGGTGCGGGGTCGCGGCGTGTCGGGTCGTGCGCGCCCGTCCATCCCTCGCCGCTCCCCTGCCACGAGCCGTCGCCGACCCGCTCCCATTTGCAGGATCGGAGCGCAGAGGGCCGGGGGGCGCCGCCCCTCAGCCAGGGGCCGCGCCTTGGGCGGCCTCCCGCGCCGCCTCGCGGGCGGGGCGCCCCGCCGCCCCCGCCCCCGCCGCGCGACGACGAGGAGGAAGAGGCCGGCGGCGGCGAGGGCGCCGGCCGCGCAAAGCCCAGGAGCTCCAGCACCCGCTCGGCGCCGGTTCGGATCTCGACGGTGCCGTTGCGGCCCTCGAACTCGACGGGGAAGAGGGCGCTCACGCCCGTCCACTCGCGAGGTCCGCCCTCCTGGCTCGCCGTCCACGCCCCGCCGAACCGCTTCAGCAGGACGAAGCGGGACTCGAACTCGCCGCTCGGCAGGTCGATCGTCTGGACGAGGCGCGCGTACACCACGTTGGGCAGCGGGCTCGCCGCGTGCGTCGCCAGCGCCGCCACCACCTGCCCCGCCGCGTACGGCGAGGCCGACCGCCAGCGCAGGTGGTAGAGGGGCGGCGGCGGCCCCGCCGCGGGCACGGCGACGGGGCGGGAACGGCGCCACCGCGGCCCGGCCCAGGCCCCGCCGGCGGCTGAGGCCACGCCGGCGGCCGCCGCGGATGAGCCCGCGGGAGCAGTAGCTCGCGTGGTGCTTGGCCCCGGCCGCGTTCTTGAACGCCTCGCGGTGCGTCGGGGCGGTAAAGGCGGGAGGGCGCGGGGCGCGGGCGGGCGCGGTCTCACCCGGTCGCAGGGCTCGCAGTAGCGCTGCTCGGCGATCGCCAGCGCCCGCTCGACGGCATAGTCGGCGTCCCAGGGCCGCCGAGGGCCCCCGCGCTGCCGGTGCGGCGCCGCTTGGCCTCTTCCGCGCCGGCCGAGCCGCCCCCGTCCTCCTCGTGCTCTTCCTCTTCCTCCTCCTCCTCCTCTTCCTCTTCGCCCAAGTCGAACGAGCTGGAGCTCCCGCACTTGCCCGCCGGCTCCGGGCTCGTCGACGGTGTCTGCGTCTGCGTCGCCGGCGCCGGCGCCGCCTCGCCCCGTCCTCTTCCCCTTCCTCCTCCTCGCGCCCCTCGTTCTCCTCCCTCGCCGCCTTGTCGCCGCGGCGCCCGCCGCCCGTCTCCCGCCCCTTGTTCCGCCACCCCTCGGCGCGCCGCGCGGGGCGCCGCCGGGCGGGGTACGGGGTCGGCCGTCGGCCCCTCCAGGAGCGGCGGCTCGGGCCCGTCGGGGCTCTCCCGCGCGCGGCGCCTCTCCTCCCCGTGCTTCAGCGCCAGCTGCTCGAGGTACGCCACCGCCGAGGCCGCCGCGCGCGCGCGGGCCGAGTAGTCGTAATTCTGCGTCGCAGTGATGACGCTGTGCCCCAGCAGCTTGGCTGCGCGGGGAGGCGCGGTGACGGCGGCGCAGCGGCGGGGCGCGGGAGCGGGCGCGGGCGCGGGAGCGGGGTACGGCGCACCCGTCCCCTCGACGACGGCGGCGGCCGTGTCGCCGGAGATGCGATTCGCGGCGGCCTCGTCCCGCACGTGCGTCGTGATGATGGCGCGGATGGCCTGCGCCGTCACCGGCACGCCCGTGTACTTTTCCGTCACCTGCGGTGCGTGAGCCTGTCCCCTTCAGCCCGCCCGCCCCTCGCGCGCCTTTTTCACAAAGTTGCTCCAGCCGGCGTCGGAGAGGAGCGTTCCGTCGGGCCGGTGAAGAGCCAGCCCTCGTCGGCGGCGCCCGTCGTCGGCGGGAAGAGGAGGCGGCGGTAGCGCTCGACGTACAAGGTGAGCGGCTCCTGGACAAACCCGGGATCGGAAAGGTCATCGCGCCGGCAGTCTTGGCCGTCTTGGACGAGAGGACCGGCTCGGCGCCCCGACATCGATTCTCATCTTTGTGAGCGCGATCGCCCACGCGCCCTGGTCCCGTCGGAGCGTGTGACCGATCCTGCGCAGGGCGCGCGGTGGCCATGGGGCGGGGCGGGAGGGGTGGCGGAGGGGGGGTACGGCACCTGAGGCGGCGGACGATGCCGACGCGCGAGGGCGTCGAGACGAGGAGGGAGAGGAGGAGCCCCTCGCGGAGGGCGAGGGCCTTGTCGTACTCGAGCGGCGCCCGCTCCGCCGCCTCCAGCGCGTCCAGCCGCGCCGAGAGGAGCGTCTCAAACGGCACCCAGTTCGGTCCGCGCTCGCGCCACTTGACCCCCTCGCGCTTCTCCTTTCTCAGCTGGGCGAGCAGGTTGCGGAGGCCGCGGGCATGGGGCCCCTCGGAGCCCGACGCCGCGCCCGACGTGCGCGCGTGGACAAAGGCGTGGGCCTGGAGCGCCGCCTGCGTGTACCCCGCCAAGGTGGCGGCCTGCACCTTGCGCTCCCGCGGAGAAACGTGAGAACCGCATCCACAGGTCGATGAAATCGACGCGGGCGCCGGAGAAGAGGTCGAGCGTCGGGGCGCCGTCGATCTTCTCGCGGAGGGCGCAGTACCCAGGAAGCGCAGCAACGTCGTCCGCTCGTTGGCCAGCGTCGAGGAGCGCTCGACGGCGGCGCCGGGGCGGTCGGGTTGAGGGCGCGGGTGCGCCACTCTTCGTACGCGGCGAGCTGCGCCTTGAGCTCCCGCGACTGATCCTCCTCGCGCAGGCCGTACGGGGCGGCGCGCTCGGCCGACGGCTCCTCGGCGGCCTCGGCGTCGGAGCCCGCGTCGCCCGGCGCCGGCAGCGGCGGCGGCGGCGGCGAGCTAGAGGGGAGGACGACGGGCCGGCGCCGGGATCGCTCCCCTCGCTCCCGGAGCTCGTCGAGCTCTCCCCAAGGTCGACGGCTCGAATCACCACGGCGGCGCCCGGCGGAGCCTGGCGGGACGCCGCGGCGGCGGCGGCGGCGGCGGCGGCGGCGCGGGGCCGCTCCTCGGCGGGGAGGACCACGCGCTCGGGGTCCGGCAGGGCGTCGGCGTCAAAGAGCGTGATCGACGGGTCGAGGATCATGCTCTCCAGCATCGACCGGTACGCCTGGCGCTTCTCCGCGATAAACTTGGCGTTGTCCTTGGCGACGGCGTCTGACATGGGGCCCCCCGGGCGGTAGAACATCAGCTCGCCGTGCGCCAGCTCGTCCGACCACGAGAAGCCGTCGCCGCCTCCAGCGTCGCGCCCTCGGCGAACCAGAGGATCCCTGCCCAGGGCCCGTCAAGGGGCGCTGCGGGGATGGGCGCCGAGGGAGAGGCGCGCACACGGCCCGCACTGGTACCCGTCCACCTGGAGCCGCCCGCCGCACGTCTCGTCCACGTACTGGTGCGCGGGAAACGCCGCCTTGGCCGCGTAGACGAGCGACGGGTCGCAGGGCTCGCCGAGCGAGTCCCAGTACCGCGTCTTCGCCCCGCCGAGCACGAGGAGGGTCCAGTGGCCGCCGCTCGCCGAGCGCTTCTCGGCCCCGCGGCGCACGAGGCTCGTCGAGACGGGGCAGATGACGGTGCCGCCCCTCGCCACGAGCGACAGCGCGCGCCGCTTACGGCGCTCCTCGCTCGCAGCCGCGTACCGGCGGAGGACCGAGGCGAGGATGTCGACGCTCATCGGGTAGAGGGCCCGCACGCGGCCGTTGTTGGCCTTGCGCAGGATGAGGGTGAGCACGTTGGCGATGTGCGTGTCCGTGAGCCACTCGCGCGCGCCAAAGATCGGGACGCGGCGCGCAGGCGGGACGGGCGCGGGAACGGCGGCGGCGGCGGCGACGGGGTCGGCGCCCTCGAGGACGAGCCGCTGGCGCTTGAAGTCGGCGAGGAGGCTCGCGTCGCGCCCCGGTAGGTCCTTTAGGAACATTTCCACGCCGAGCGCGCTGATGAAGCCCCAGGTGCGGGCAAAGCCGCGCGAGGCCTCGCCCTCGACCTCGGAGCCAAGGCCGGCGTACCGCGTCAGCGTCTGCGTGACGAGGCCGAAGCGCTCGCGGCCGATGCTCAGCGTCGTCACGTTCCAGCGGTGCGGCCCGTCCCGCGCGAGGTCCGGGAGGCGCTTCTCGATCTCTCGCCGCACGCAGTTTGTGTCGCGGGAGGAGCCGTAGAGGGCGTCGGCGAGCGAGGCCATCGGCACCCAGAGCTGCAGGTCCGGCACCTCGATCCGCTTGGCGCGCAGCGCGTACATGCGCTTGCCGCCGACGCGTATGACGTGCAGGTCGAGGCGCGCGAGGGTGCGGGGCCGGCGGCGCTCGTTGGCGGCGTAGAACGAGGCGGCGGCGGCGCGCTTGCGCTGCTCGTCCGTGACCTCCCAGGCCTCGGCGACCACGTCCAGCACGTAGCGCATCGCCACCATCCGCGGCGGCGACTCGGGCGTGCACTCGCGCCGGCGGACGGCGCCCAGGGCCTCGAGCAGCAGGATGGCGTTCTCGTCGGGCAGCGGCCGCGTCGGCACTCCGTAGCGCGCGGTGAGGAGGTCCTCGGCCTCGGCCTCGGGCCCGTCGGGGTCGGGGCGCGGCTCGCCGAGGACGCGCGCCAGCTGGGCCGAGCACGCGGCGGGGCCCGCCGTCGTCGGGAGGACGACGAGGCGCTCCGGCCCCCAGGGCCCCGCGTACTCGACGAGCTCGTAGGCGTCGTGCACCGTCGGAAAGGACATTGCGGCGGCGCAACCGATCGCGGGCGGCCGCGTGGGACGGGCCGCGGGGCAGCGGTGTGGGCCCCGCCAACTCTTACCCCAAGGAGCAATGGGGCGCTTGGATTTATGTATCTGCCCTGCGCGATTGCGAGCTCGAAGTAGATAGGGGTACAGTTTTCGGTGCTCTCTGCAGTAAGGGTACAGGCACCGCCCTCTCGCCCTCCCCCCCCTCCCTTCTTTTTTGGGGGGGACGGTCGCAGTCGGTTCATCCCTGCACGCCACGATGAAACAGTGTCACAGTGCTCGAGATCTCGTACCTGTTTTGATTTCAAATTCCCACCTTGGTTTTCAGGTTTCCCTTCAAAAAAGCTTTGTGAAGCTTATAATTAAGCGATCGCAGCTCTAAATGTCTATCTCGAGTCAAATACAGAAATAGAGCCCCACCGTGCTGCCATCTGTATCGTCAGGGAGATCTAGAGCTCGAGGCTATAGCTATAGCTAGTGGTCTGACGAGATCTATAGAGCGAACATCAACATTGATATCGATGAGGCTTCTGTGCTCAGACGGCGAGACGGTCGTGTGCCCGGGGGCCCTGGTCGCTGACAGCGAGCTCCTTGCCGACGTTTCCGAGTGCTCAGATGCTCACACAGACGCCATCCCCATGCCCATCACATCGACAGTCATCCTCGCGGCGGGCATCGCCCTCAACGACCGCTCGGCCTCCCGACCTTTCGCCTCGCTCCAAGTTCCGCACGGCGGGCCCGATTCGCGAGCGGCCCCCGCAATGGCCCTCATCGCCCGCCTCGGTGTCGCCGCAGAGTTTCTTCGCGCTCCAAAGCTCGCACACGCGTGCGCAAAGCTCTTTGAGGGCGCGATTACGCACGAGAAGGCTCTCGGGGAACTCTGGGAGGATCATGTTCGATTCGCGACCGGCGCCGCCCCGCAGCGGGTTCGGAAGCGCAAGATAGAGGAGACGGTCCCCTGTAAGAATCAGAGCGATTGATCACAAGCCATTACACCGCTCAGAGGCCTTTGCACGGCAGTGGGTACCGCCGGTTCCATGGGCGATGCGAGGGCGCGTCCGGGGGGAGGGGACGGGCCCCGGGCCCCCTAGGGTTATTTTTAGAATCGATCCGGGTTCCGCACCAAAATTGTTTTTGATGTCTACGAGCCCTCCCAATTGCTTGCGATGCGTTGGTGCGGGGCCCTCATTTTATTTTTCCGGTTTTTTTGCAGGGTTGGGATCTGTATTGGAACTACTCAGTGACTACAAGTACTATAGCTATGGTATACTATAGCTAGTATCGGCCCGCGGCCTCATACGAATGAGCATACGCTGACGCATACGTATGCATGCGAGCAGGCTCCTGCACCGGTACATGTACAGGTATATATATATATATATCTATAACCGTTTTATTTTGAACCATGCGCCCGGCTGCGGCACATGGATTCTTACACCCGCAGGCAAATATAAATGTATACGTTCATCCAATGTACTAATATGCCTCTGCGTGGGATGCAGGCGAACATGTGGGACGAGGATCCCGGCCCGGGGGGCCACTACGATCGCGAGGTGTGCATTCGCACTCGCACGCGTACATGCATATGCATATGAACGTATGCAATATATATATATACCGCAGTGCATTCCCGGCCCGGCTCGCCCGCGAGTCATTCATGCGGTTTCATGCATATGCGCAGGCCGAATTCGAAGTCATCGGCGAAGATCTAGATGTTGAGAAGAGGGGCAGCCCTGACGATTACATGTCGAAATCTCGAATGCAGCGCTACGATATCGATGACTATGAATTCTGCAGATGCTGCACTGCCTTCAGAACGCGTGCGCATGCGTGTTTCACAATTATTCAGTGACTCATGATCACGATGATCATAATCATAATCACTTGCAAGCCGTCCTGACTAGCCATCGTCCGTCGATCGATCAGCGTTCGAGATCAAAAGCCGTCAAGTCGAACATGATAAGCTCTGGCTGCTGCAGTGCGCGGCCGTCGTCTCCATGGCCGTGGACTTCCAGAGCCTCGGAGGAGTTGCCACCACGATCACCGACTATCAGAAGGCGCTCGGCAGTGTCGGATTCTTGATCCTTGCAATTCCAATTTTCCCCGCATGCTACGTAGCTATTTGGGCCATCCTCCATGTCTTATCGAATAAGGGCAGGTGGGTCAGAATTTGCAATCAAGATATATCGCTTGCGACATCTGCTGAATCAGAATGTGCAGGTGCTGCAATTGCGACAGGGATTCGGATTCCTCCTGCAAGGTCTTCTGCTTGTTCCCGCACAAGCTGTGCATCTTGAGCCCCTTTTACAAAGTGTACACGGCTTTTCACGTCTTCAAAAAACAAGACGCCGACAAAGTGAGTGAGGAAGAGCAGAGGAACATGCACTACTCGTGCGTCCTTGCAATTTTACAGAAACTGCCAACTTCGAGAACTTTGTATCGAGCCTTAGCTTGCTGTCGCGATCGACAGGGAAATGTTCAACACATACATCTTTACCGTGGTCTGCCTCGTCATCAAGCTTGTCGGAATAGGCTACCAGCTGCGCGGAGAGCTAAAATACAACAGCAACACCAAGACCTACGAAGACGCCGACGAGCTGAGCGTGAACAAGCTGACGGTCGCCTCGACCGTGATCGACGCTGTCGTGGTCGTCATCGGCATGATCCGCCACCTGCTGCAGGACGTCATCAAAGACACGCTCCTTCAGGAACGAACAGGCCGCGACGGCGCGTGCTGCGCCTCCACCGGAATGGCAATTGCTGAGTGTGCCGGCGCAAGCATTTGATGCGAGTGATATATATAGCTAGCCTCGTTGTTTGCGGAGCTTGCAATATAATGGCCGCAGTGGCAGATAAATGAATTCGCACACACCGAGACAAATGGCTAGAAATACAACTGAGGTGTCCATCTGTGTCAAGTCGAGAGATGAACCTACGGGACTAAGCCTTTCGGACATCGGACTGGGCGGAGCTCGGATGTGGAAATAGCTGGAGAGGCTACCCCAGCTAGTTCTAGAGCTGCATTACAAGTTACAAGAAAGATATACGCGATCCTACGCGGGGAAAGGAGTGACTACCCAAGGACGGCGAAGTGAGCTGCAGCTGTAGCTATGCCTAGTTAGCTATAGCTAGGGCCTCCGGGAAGGCGCTCTATGCAATGTAATGGCATTTAAATTTCGTAGCATTAATATTTCAGCACTCACCTCAGCGCGACTCGGCGAGTCAGGCGCCCGCGGCCTCATGGTCGGGCCGTGCAGCTGTGGGAGGGGCCGGGGGAATGCGGGAGCCGAGCGGCGATCGAGAGCCGTCACGAAGAAAGCCGTGCAAAAGAAGAAGAAACGCGTTATCCGTGCAAAGCTCCATCTTCACGCAAGCGCTAGCGTGCACGTGTGAAACGATTGCGATGCTGCGTGCTGTGCACATGTACATGTACATGGCTGCACCGTGGCGCTCGGCCGGGCACTCCGGATCCCGATCGGAGCACATATAACAGTAGTACAATGAACTATAGTACCTTTTCACCACACTACCAGGCCAGGCTGGGATTTTGAAACTAGGAAATCGGCACTTACCTTTCGCTGCCAAATTTGACGTTTGTGACCTGCAAACTACGGCCGGTCTAAGCTTGGAGAAGCAAAAAAATGCCACTGGAAACAGTGACCAATGGTGTAATTGTGCATTTCATTTGTTGAGTAGTAAAAAAACAAGCAGTTCCAGCTTGCGTAGTACTATGGTTTAGTGTACCCATGGGACTTTTTTGCTGGCGGAAAATGCCATGGGACCCGTTCGCTGGCAGAAAATGCCCATCGATTACTACAGCGTGGGACCCTTTCGCTGGCGGAAAAAGACACTATTGTACTACAGAGAGTCGAGTCGAAAAGCTTCAGTCTGAAACTCGGGCGATTCGGGGATTGGTCAACTTAAATATACAGGATGGGTACGTTAAAATTGCTTACTACGGCGAGTCGAGTCAAAAAGCCCCAGTCGGAAACTCGAGCGATTTGGTGATTGGTCAATTTAAATCCATGGACTTATATAGCTAGCTATAGCCATGTACACAGCTCGTTTTTTTTACCGATCGACCCGATCGACAGGTCTGGAATCCGGTTAAAGTGAAATCGCTCTTCGGCTATTACTTAGTAGGTTGGCTGGGACCGGGCAGCCCGGGCTACTAGGGGCTAGCACTAATCTACCCGCTAGCCTGCCGGCTACAACATGCTGTGCAGCGACTAGCCGTTCTGTGCCGGGTGAAAAGTTATCGCGATCGCCGGCTACCCTTGCCCATAGCCGGGCCGTGTTGGGTCGATTAGGAAAAAGAACGAGCGCTATCTGTGGTACGGTCTGTACCCAGCTAGCAAGCGGGGGGGGTGCGGGGGGGGCGGAGCCCCCCCTGCTTGTTATATCAAGGCTACCGTGGTATGCATCGATCGATATCTAGCCGTTCGCGAGCTCGGAAGATCTAGAGCCCTCCTGTCAGTGATCATGAGCCGTGCCGAAGAGCAGCGCTTTACGTAAACGTGCACATAGAATTTTAAGAACCACAACGGTCGACATCCTATCTACAGCTAAGCCTCGAGGAACGCGGTGGCGGCGCCGGCCGCGAGGTCGACGCGCTCAACGCGGACCGACACCGCCGCGCCGGGCTCCAGGCCCCGCCGCCCCCGCACCGTCAGCTCCGCCGCCCCCGCCCCGCCCCCGCCCGCACGGCGTACACGCCGCGGCGCGCGTCCAGGACCCGGGCGACGGTGGCGGGGACGAGGCGGCCCGGGGTGGCGGCGGCGGCGCGCTCGAGGGCGAGGAGTCCCCAGTGCTGCCGGCTCGCCTCCTCCACGTCCGCCACCGCCCGCAGCCGCGCGTTCGCCCACCGCCCCGCCGCCTCCACCGCCCGCCGATCGTACCGCGCCCGCCCCGTCGCCATGTACCCCGCCACCTGCACAGGGCTTGAGCGGGCGCGCGCGGGGCCGGCGGCGCGGGCGGGTCGCTCGCCTGCCAGTGAAGGAAGAGGTCTGGGAACCGCCGCAGCGGCGCCGTCCCGGGCAGCTTCCGCTCCTCGTTCCAGGGCGCGATCTGCGCGGGGGTACGGCGTCGGATGGGAAGGAGCGCGGGGGTACAGGGGCCGGACCTGGGGGAGGGGCAAGGGCCCCTCGGGGCGCGACTCGGCCCACTGCGCGATGCCCTCGCCGCACGCCTCCAGCAGCGCCTGCGGGGGTATCGGATTCCGAAGGATCGGAGGCCTAGAAGGGGGGTACGAGGCGCACGGCGACGGCGCCGGCGGCCCCGCCGCGTAGGGCGGTGGTCGCCTCGACTTCGCCCCCCTCCGTGACCCGCAGGCGCGTCCCCAGCGCCTCACCGAAGCGCGCCGCCGCCGCCGCCGTTCGCCCCGCGCCCTCCCGAGCCCGCCCGACCGCCGCCAGCGCCCGCAGGGCTGCGTCCTGGCCGTCCCACTCCTCGGGCTCTGAAACCGCCGCGCCGCCGCCGCCGCGCAGCCGCGCGTCGGCGGCGGCGTGCGTGAGGCGCCGCACGGGCGGAAGCAGCGAGCGGAAGAGCTCGACGCCGGCGAGCGCGCCGGCGGCGTCCACGCGCAGGACCGCCGTGACCGCCGCGTTCGGCGCCGAGTCGCGCAGCGCCAGCGCCCGCGCAGCCGCCAGCGGCAGCATCGGCACCAGCGCCGACGGCAGGTACATGCTCTGCCCCCGCCCGCGTCAGGGGCGCCCCGACGGCGGGGGCGGGGCCGGGCCGGGGAAGGGGGCGCCTGGGACCGGAGGTGGGCGTAGCGGGCGAGCTCGCCCTGCGGCGCGACGAGTCGCGCCGCGTCGGCCACGTGCACCGCCACCTCCACACCGCCTGCCGCTCGCTCGCGTCGGAGGCGCGAGGCGGGGCGGGCGCGGGGCTGGCGCGGGGGAGGGACGGACCGCCGGCGGGCGGGGCGAGGGGTACGGAGAACGCGTCGTCGGGCAGGGAGGAGGCGACGGGGTCGAGGGCGAGGGGGGTACCCCAGCGGCCCCCGCGCAGGTCCCGGCGTCCCTCCAGCACCGCCTGGTTGCCCTGGGCGGGGCGTGAGGGGCGGAGCGAAGAAGACGTCGCCCGCCGGCTCGCGCACGGCGGCGGCGGCGGCGGCGAAGGCGTCGGCGCGGCGCGCGACCTCGTCCGCCTCGGCCAGCGCCGCCGCCGAGAAGGGCTCGCAGCTGGAAAGAAACGCCGCCGCGCCCGCCGCCGCCCCCGCCTCGTCCGCCCCCTCCCGCAGCGTCCACAGGCCCGTCCGCAGCAGCAGCAGGCGCACCCCGGCGCCGCCCTTCGGCAGCCCGCCGCCCACGCCGGCGACGAGCGCGGCGGCGGCGCGGCGGGTGGCGGCGGGGACGGCGCGCTGCGGCACGCCGGCGTCGTTCCCCTCGATCGCCGCCAGCTCGAGTGCGTGTATCTCGGGCGCCCACGCGATGCTCCAGGGGCCGGCCTCCTCCTCGCCCGCCGCCCGCGCTCGCATCCACCGCACGATCGGCTCGAGCTTCTTGGCCCGGACCTCCTGCTCCGTCGCCGCCTCGTAGCCCTGCCGCGCCGCGGCGTAAGCCGCCGACGGGACGCAGGCCGCGCGGCCGCGCGGCGCGCGCACCTCGCCGGGGGCGCCGCGCTTCAGGTACGGGTCCGAGGCGGCGAGCAGGCGGTGCGCGGCGTAGAGGGCCGGGGCGCCCACGCGACCGCTGCGGTCGGCGAGGTAGCTCTGCGCCAGCGACTCGCTCGTGACGACGGCGCGCTGCTCGCCCATGCGCCGAAGGGCTTTCCAGAGCTCTTCCGCCGAGCGCGGCAGCTGCCGCAGGCACCGCGCCGTCTCGCGCTCGCGGCTCCCACCCCGCGCCGACTCCCGCAGGTCTGCGCCGCCGCAAAACATCACTTTCCACACCGCGAGCGCTCGCCGCCCAGCGCACCATCGCTGGTGATCCCCGCGGGCCAGCGGAAAACGATCTGTCCGACGTCGATCCGCATGGGCTTGGCCTCGGCCCCCGCGGGCGCGAGGGGCGCGACGGTGAAGTTCTTGCCGCTCTCGGCCACCTCCACCACGGTCCCGACAAGGCGGGCGCCGCTAGCTACGAACTCCAGCACGTCCCCGGGCGCCAGCGGGCCCCGCTCGGTCTCGGCCTCCGCTTCGAGGGCCTCCTCGTCCACGGCGCTCGCACGCGGCGGCAAATAGTCACCGGGACGGTGCGGGGCGCTGCTGGGCCTCGCCCGCACGTGGCCGAAGGCGAGCGAGGCCGACCAGCGGAGGCCCGCGGGTCGGGATCGGGAGGAAGTCCGCGAGCTGCGGAGCGCGTACGGCGACGCATGCCCACCGCACACGCTGAACGAGGCGGTTGGACGGCACAGCGCCGCCAGGGGGACCGGCTCGCAGACCCGCTCCCTCATCGCGGGAGCCGGGGCGAGGAAGGCTGCACCTACCGCTCGCGCATCGACACTAGGGTTGCTCTGCGCGACGGACGCAGTCCGGAGGCGCATGCTGCAGAATCGAGTCTTGTCGTGCGGGTACAGGATTTCAGCAGTGTCGAAGATGGTCTCCGCGAGCAAGCGCCCCCGGGCCGCGCACGAGCTTGCAGCATAGCGAGGCACCAGAGACATGCCGACTACTCCGCGGGGGTCGGCCTCCCCGACGGGGGCAGCCGGAACTTCGCTCCCGTCTATCCCAGCTCGCCGCTCGGTCACCGCTAATGTGCCGAAGTGAGTGCTGCCGCACAAGTCACATAGCTATGTGCTTTTGCGCATACGAAAGCGCGCTGCGCCGGCCCGATAACGCTCTGCGGCTCGAACGTGGAGAGCTCTAGCTTGACCGTGCACCTGCGCGCGGGCTGACCCGCGAGCGCGCCTCAGGACGAGCTCTTCGTCTGGCTCCAACGAGCGGCCGACCCTCGTCCGCCCGCCGCCCGCGGGCCAGCCGCGGTCCAGCAAGCTGCTCGACGCCCTGGCCGAGGAGGCCCCGACGCCGACCGCCGAGGACGCGCAGAAGAAGCTCCCGGCGCCCGAGTTCGGCGTCCGCAAGCACGGCGTCGGCCGCGCAGAGTGCGCGCCCCGCCCCGCCCCGCACCGCCCCGCCGCTCAGCAGGAAGAAGCGTCCGCGCCTCGCCGCTCGACCGCCCCCGACCCGCCCCGCCCGCAGCGTCGTTGAGGACCTCACGCTCCACGAGCTCGCGCTCTTCCAGGTCCCCGATTCCCCCGGCCCTCGGCTCCCGCTGCTTCCCGGGCTCGCCCCGACGCCGCCGGCCCTCCGGCGCCGCAGCGCACGTTCGAGGCGCATCAGCAGACGACCGGGCGGGGCCTGACCCCCGAGGAGGTACCCCCGCTTCTCCCTCAACCCCCCGGCTCCGCCCCGTCCTGCGGGGCCGTCCGCCTGACGCGGGCGCGCGCCCCGCGCCTCAGTTCCTGGCGCTAGTCCGGCGGCTCTACACGGAGGAATCGGTCTCCAACGACGAGATTCGCCTCCTCTTCCTCCAGATGGACGCCCGCCAGCAGGGTACCGTCGACTGGGACGAGTGCGCCGTCTTCCCACCCCCCTCCCTCCTCCCTCCCTCCCCCCCCCCCCCCCCCCCGGTGGAACCGTGCTCGACGCACCCCTGAATTCTCCCCCCCCCCTCCCCCCTTCGGGAAGCTTCGTGACGTACATGACGCTCCACAACCGCGCTGCGGCCACGTACGTCGAGAACCAGAAGGAGGTCCGTACCCCCGCCCTTTCGACGTACCCCCCCAGTACCGATCCCGACATCCATGTACCCCCCGCAGGCCCAGATCAGCAAGTTCCTCACGAACTCGCGCGCCCGCAAGTTCGCCGCCAACATCCGACAGAGAGAGCTGCCCTCCATGCGGTGCGGGCTCGAATCCGGGAGGAAGCATTCCCTAATCCGGTACCCGTCCCCTTGATTCGCAGGCACCGGGACAATGCAAACCGAATCGTCCGCGTACCCGAGCGCGAGAAGTACATCTCCACGACGCGCGTACCGCTGACCCGACCCGTACCCCGCGCCGCGCCGACCCGGGCCCCGCAGGCGGAACGGGCTGATTACCCTCTGGGACGCCCGCACGGGGGCGCTGCAGCGTACTCTTCGCACCGCAAACAACGAGTGGTGCGTACCCCTCCCCGGTTCCGCCCCCGCTCCTTCTGCCTCGGTCTCAGGTACCCCCCGCAGGATTAACGACGCGGCGTACGCGTACGTGAAAGGGCGAACGCAGGCGCTCGACAAGCTCATCGTAGCCTCCCACGACCGCATGTACCCCCGTCCCGCTCCTCCCCCGCTCGCCGCTTCGCCCCCGTGCGCACCTGTACCCCCGCAGGATCCGGGTATACGAAATGCGGGACGGGTCGCTGCGGGAGGAGTTCCCCTACCACGTCGAGACCGTACCCATGTCCCTCACGTTCTGGAACCCCGGGTACGGCCACCGACCCTTCCCACCTTCCCCCTCCCCGTTGTACCCCCTCCTGAACTTTGCACCCCCCCTCCCCCAGGGAGCGGGCGATCGTGGGGTACGGGGACGATCTGGGGGCCCTGCACCTCCTCGACGCTCACTACCTGGCGGCCCTCGCCCGCATGGTACCCCCCTCCCCCGCCCCCTACCCCTACCTACCCCTTCTATCTAAGGCGGCTTTCGGTGCAGCGGAAGCCGGACGGGAGCCCGAGCGGGCCGGGCCCGACGAACGCGGCGGCGGAGGCGAAGCTGGCGGAGGAGATGGCCAGGGCCATCCACCTCGCCTCGGTCCGCCCGCCCGCCGCTAGGACGACGATCCATAAGGGCGGGCCAGGAAGGAAGCTGAGGGGCGGTGCTCGCCGAGAGAGATCGCCTCAGGTGGCTTAGGTGTGGCGGTCCGCACGCCGCTAGAAATACGATCCGAAAGGGCGGGCCAGGACGCCCTGGAGCCCTGAGGTTCTGAAGCCCTGGAGCCCTGAAGCTGAGGCGGGGGCGGTGCCCCCCCCCCCCCTTTCTCTCTCTGCGCAGAGCAAGCCGCACACGGACTGGATTACGCAGCTGCGGTTCGAGCCGGACCTCCGCGGCATCGTCTCGTGCGCCCCCGCCCCCGCCCTCGCCGGCGCCTCGGGCCCGCCGGGCCCTTTTGAGCGGGCCGGGCTCTTCTGAGCGGGCCGGGCGCCCCCGCCCCCGCCGCGCAGCTCGTCGCTGGACAACACGGTCAAGATCTCGGACCCCAGGAAGGGCCTCGAGGTGCGAGCGCGAGGGCTGCGAGGGCGGGGGCGAAGCCGGGGGGAGGGCGGGCCGCCCACGCGCTTTCCCGCCCGCCCGCCCGCGCCCCCGCCGCCCGCAGATCACGCACACGATCCGGGGACACCGCATGGGCATCCACTGCTTCGCCTGGTACCGCCCCGCCGCCCTTGGAGAAAACAAAGAAAGAGAAAGGGCCCTGAGGCCTGCACGCTTCGCCCGCAGGTGCCGCTCCTTCTCGGTACTGGCGACGTGCGGCATCGAGCGGCACGTGAAGATATGGACCCTCGCCGGCGGCGAGAAGCCCATCACGCAGTGCGAACGCGCACGCCCGCTCCCCTCCTTCGCCTCCGACTCCCCCTCCCCCCCCTCCAGCCTGTTCGGGCACAATGCGTCGCTGGCGGGGGTCACCATGGACGAGCACGACTTCGAGGTGCGAGCGAGCGTCCTCCTCGCCCTTGGGAACGGAGGCGAGCTGACGCGCGCCCCGCGCGCCTCGCTCAGGTGATCACGCTGGACGTCGACAACGTCGTCAAGGTGTGGGACATGCGCACCTGGTGCGAGCGAGCGAGCGAGCCCTCTCCCGAGCCCCTGCCGCCCCTTGCCGCCCCCTCCTCGCCCCGCTCATCCCCACTCCCCCCCGCAGGAAGTGCGTGCAGACGATCGACGACGGGCTGTACGAGGCGGACCAGCGCATCTCCACCATCCTCTACGACGACGCCTCCGGTGCGAAGGGGGGGCCGGGGTGCGGGGGGGGAGGGGTAAGAAGGGTAGAGGAGGGGGGAGGAAGGGTGGGGGAGGGGGCGGCGCTGCTCCCCCCCCCTCCTCCCCCCTCCCCCCCCCTCTCCGCCCCCCTTCCTGCCTCCTTCCTCCGTTCTCCTTCTTCCGTTCTGACCTCCTCGCTCCCGCCGCAGGCTCCCTTGTAACAGCGTACCGTATGCTCACCGTCTGGCCGGCGCGCCCGCCCGCCCCCGCCGCCCCCGCCGCCCCCGCCTTCCCCTTCCGGCCCTGACCGCCGGCCCTCAGAGCACGCTGCCGGGGAAGACGCGCACGAAGAACCGATCCCACGAGGACGCGGTCGTCGCCTGGTACCCCCCCGCCCCCGCTTGTAAAAGGCGCACCTCCCGCCCCGCCGACCCGCCCGCGCCGCAGCCTGTTCAACCCGACCTTCAACCTCGTGATCACGATGGGCGCGCGCCGCCCCGCCCCGCCCCGAGCGGGCATCCAAAGCGACGGCTGAGCGGGGGCGAGCAGACCAGGCGGAGGTGCGGGTGTGGAACCTGCCGCACGGGGACCCCGCCTTCAGCTTCGATTGCCCCTCCGAGGCCCGCCCGCGCCCGCCCGCGCCCGCACGCCTCGCGTGTCCTTTCCATCCGATCTGACGCGAGGCGCCGCGGCGGGCGCAGGACATCACGGCGGGTACGCTGGACATCGACCAGCGGCGGCTCATCACGGGCCACGCCTCCGGCGCCGTCCGCGTGTACAACTTCTCCACCGGCGGTGCCGTACCCCCCAGCACTTGCTTGTACCCCCCTGCGCGCCCTGTCGACGGCGGCATCCCCCGCAGAGCTGCTGAAGGAGTGCATCAACGAGGAGGGGGGCGAGATCACGGCCGTCGCGCACCTCTTCCTGGTGCCCTGTACCCCCCTCCCGCGGCGGGGTACGGCGCCGAACTCCGCCGCCAGAACGCGATTCGGTACATCGTCGGCGTCGGGTGGGACAGGAAGGCGCGCCCCTACCCCCGCGCCGGCACAGAGCACCCCGCGGGGAATCGAACCCAGGCCGGCGCGTGCGTGCGCAGGTGAAGCTCTGGGTGGACGCGGATACGCAGTCGGACCTCGTCGTGCAGGTACCCCTCTCCGCCTGTTACGAGGGGTACGCCCTGCGCCTCGCCCCCGCCCCGCCCAGCCCCGCTTCCCCCGCCGGGGCCGACCTGCCGGGGCCGACCCGCCGGGGTACAGGCACCTGGAGGACATCCTCTCAATGGCGCACTGCGAGCCCGGCCTTCTCGCCTCCTGCTCGTGCGTCCTCGCAGGGCGCCGCGCGTGCCGAGCGCGCCGCGCCGGGCGGCGCCTCACCGGGCCGGCCGGCGGGCAGGTACGACGGGCTTGTGGTGCTCTGGAACACGGCGACGGGGGCGGCCAAGCACCGCTGCTACGCGCCCTCCATCGCCGCCCTCGAGGGCCACGTCCGCTCCGTCGAGAAGGCGCGCGCCTCGGGATCGAACGCTCGGGCTCGGGATCGAACGCCGATTCGGGATCGTTCGCAGGTGCTCTTCCTGCCGCACCGGAGCCAGACGCTGGTGGCGGCGGGGGCGGACGGGTACCTGCGCTTCTGGAACCCGCGGACGGGGCAGCTGCTGCTGGAGATGGACGCGGGGCACCACTGGGAGGAGGCGATCGTCTCCTTGGCCTCCGACCCCCTCAACGCGTCCGCCCTTTATATTATGTTCCATTAAGCCGCCCTTATGATTAGGCTTATATTATGTTCTATCAAGCCGATCCTAGCTTATATTGAGCCATTGTATCCTTGGCCACCGACCCCCTCAACGCGTCCGCCCTTCCCTCAGCTTATGATTGGGCTCATATTATGTTCTATCAAGCCGACCCTAGCTTATATTACAAGTACAACCTTCTGTATCCCCGCCGTCGACCCCCTCAACGCGTCCGCCCCTATGATTAGGCCCATAATATATTCTATCAAGCCGATCCTAGCTTATATTGAGCCCGTCCAAGCTTACAATTGCAATTACAACCCTCGGCACCCCCGCCTTCGCCCCCGTCCCGCTCCGTCCCGCCCCGCTCCGTCCCGCCCCGCTCCGTCCTGTGCGTGAGAAGCCGCCGCCGCCCTTCCCCCGCGCAGCTTCCTCGTGACGGGCGACACGAACGGCTTCGTCAAGGTCCATCACCCCCAACCCATCCCATCGCTTTCGGCGGCGCCCGAGCCCCTCGGCGCCCCGGCCTGCAGGTCTGGGACGTCTCGCAGATCCGGGTCCCCGACGCGAAGGCGGGCCAGGCCTTCCCCCTCTGCACCACCGTCATTGAGGCGCGCCCCTCTGCTCTGCTTTGCTCGCTTTGCTTTGTCGCGGCCGGGGCCGCGCTGACTTCGATGCTCCGTGTCGCCGCGCGCGCAGCTGTACCACTGGCGCGCCCACGCCGACGTCGTCAAAGCGTGCGCCCCGCCGCCCCTGCGCCTGGCTCAGCTCAGCTCTTAGAAAGAGCGAGCGGGCCCGACCGACCGACTTCGCCGCGGGGCAGGATCGAGTTCATCGAGTCGAAGCGGCTGCTGATGACGGCCTCCGACGACTACACGGTCTCCCTCTGGGCCCTCGACGGCGCCCACGTCGGCGTATTCGGGCAGGACCGCCTCTGGAGCCTCGAGGACCGCGCATCCTGGCTCACAGCGGAGGGCGCCCTCATCCCAACCCGAGGGGGCGGGGGGGCGCCCCTTGGCGTGGCGGGGTCGGCGAGGAGCGCGCGGGCGGGGCGCCCCGGGAGCGACGGGCGGCCGCGCTGGAGCCGCTCGCGGGCGGGGAGCCGCGGGGAGCGCGGGGACAGCCGCGGGAGCCGCCGCGGCAGCGGCGCCGGCCTCCCCGAGGCGGCGCCGCGAAGCCTGCGGCGCCGGCCGCGTCGGCGCGCGGGGCCGTCGGGTCGCCCCGCACCGCCGCGCAGCGGCGGGCGGCGGCGCGGAGCGCGCGGGGCGCGGGGCCCGCGGCCGCGGGAGACGGTACCCCCGACGAGGCCCACCCCCACGCGGACGGCCGCTCGTACCCCTCCGGGGACGGCGTGGTGCCCATCGTACCCCCCGCGGCCTCGCCGACGCCCTTCCCCGCGCCGCCGCCGTACGCGCGCTCGCCGTCGCCCTCGCCCGCCCCCTCCAGCCCGACGCCCGTGCTGGCGCCGGCGCCGCCGCCGCGGCCCCGCCGCTGGCCGAGGAGGTGGACGAGCCGCCCCCCGGCGCGGGGCCCGAGCGGCGGGCGGCGGCGGGGCGCGCCCTCCGCGCCTCTGGCGACAAGGACCGTGACGCCTCGCCCTTCCGGCCCCGCGGCGTCTACGCCTCGCTTCCCCTGCAGCCCCTCGCCCCCGTGCCCCCTCTGTGCCCCTCTTCTCTGCTTCGGGCCCGCTGACGGCGGCCGGGCGCAGGTCTCCCGGCCGGCCCCGCACCACCCCCGCAGGACCGTCGTGCGCGACGCGTGAGTCACGCGGGCCGAAGGGGCGCCGTCGCCCGTGTGCTTTCGCGTGTGGTTCCGCGGTAGGATCCGGAGGACAGCGCTAGCAGAGCCCTTTGCCCCCCCCCCCCCCCCCCCCCCCCGCCCCCCCCCCCACCCCCCGGCCGCCCTGGTTTCTTTCCTTTCTTCCCCCCTCTGTGCTCCCCGTCTATGCATATGTGCTCCCCGTTGACAAATCGCTCCCCTCTTTGCTTGTTGATATTTCATGCGGATTTGACGATCACACGACTCCGTGACTAGCTTACAGAACTAGACTGCACTTGAACGATATAAGCTACCGGTTGTACATGTAGACTACTGAACCGGCACCGAACTAGACTACAAGTTACCGGTTCTAAGCTAACGATATAAGCACTTGAACCGGGTTCTAGACTACTTCATGATCACATGTACATCTGCGTATGCGGATACTATGCGGATACTGCCCGAACAATCGCGCCATCTACATCGCGCCTGCAATCGCGCCACAGCCCTTCGTATACATCTAAATCTGAAGAGTCATACATCTAAATCTGAAGAGTCACACGAACATGGAGGCGAAGGCGTAGGGGCGGGGCGCGGGGGCGGCCGCGGACCCCTCGGCGAGGGCGCGCTCGAGGGCCGGCAGCCGCAGGCCGCACTCGCGCGCCGCCCGCTCGGCGCGCTGCAGCGCGGCCGCCGCGGGGCCGGCAGCCCCCGCGGCAGCCTCGGCGAGGGCGAGGCGGAGGCGGGCGACAGCGTGGAAGGGGCGCAGCTCGGCCGCCTCCAGGGCCTCCGCGGCGCCCCGCAGCAGCTCCGCGCGGCGCCGCGCGGCGAGCCCGGGCTCCTCGGCCCTGGCGAGGGCGCAGAAGGGCGCGAGGCACGGCAGGCTCTTCCTCTGCAGAGCCCGCATGCCGCCCGCAAGCCGCCGGAGGGCGCCCTCGGCCGCCGCCGCCTCCACCCGCGCCGCCTCCGCCGCCGCGTCGCCCACGCGCCGGCCGGCCCGCCAGAGGCCGCCGGGCGCGGGGCGGCCGGCGCCGGCGGCGGCGCCGGCGCGGCGGCGGGCGTTGGCGGCGCGCCAGAGGGCGAAGTCGAGGGCGCAGGCGAGAGGCAGCAGGTGGATCCACATCAGCGACCCCGGCTCCCGCTCGAGGATCCGCTCGAGGCCGGCGGCCGCCGCCGCCATGGCGCCCGCCTCGCCGCGGGCGCGCCACGCGTGCAGGCCCCGCAGCACGGCCGCTACAGTGGTCGTCCAGAACGAGGCCGCCCCGCCCCGTGCCTCCAGCCGCCCCAGCAGCCGCCCCGCCTCCGCATCCCGCCCCGTGAACAGCGCGCTGTAGCCCGCCACCTGGCCGGGGGGTCAGATCTAGATGCGGAGCGGGGCGGGGCCAGGGGCGCGCCATGGCGACGATCTCGCGGGCGTAATCTGCGCCGCCGGTGCGGTGGAGGTACGCCTCGAGGCCGCGCGCGCGCTCCTCGGCCTCCCCAAAGCGCCCGAGCAGCAGCCGCACGTACGCGCAGTACGTCGCCCCGTCCACGTAGTGCAGGCTCGACAGCTGCGCCGAAAGCTCGGGCCCGGCCCGCTCGCTCGGGCGGGGGCGGGGGCGCGGGCTCGTGTGACCTTGAGGTCGAGGACGCAGGCGGCCTCGTAGCGCTCGAGGGCGCGCGCGAAGCGGCCGGCCGTCGCCTCGATGTACCCCCCCTGCTCGCGCGCCTCGTTCCGGGCGCGCGCGGGAGGGCGGAGGGCGCGGGGGGGGGGGGGGGGGGGGGGGGGGGGGGGGACGGACGGCGCTGTGGGCGGCCTCGCGGACGCTGTCGCTGTCGTGGCGCTCGGCGAGCGCCTCCGCCCGCGCCGTAAACTCGGCGCTCTTGCGCCTCAGGCCCGCCACGAAAAGCAGGACCGCGAACCAGGCCTGGCCCCGCCCGAACTGCCAGTGCTCCAGCGCGCACCCCCGCGCGTACCCCAGCGCGATCACCGCTGCGCCCCGTTCCCCCGCGCACCTCGTCAGCGGCGCCCCTTCGACGGGCGGCGGCGGGGCGGACCGCCGGTCGCGGTGAGGGCGAGGGCGCTCGAGCGGGGCCGCCGGCCGCCGCCGCCGGCGCCGCCCTTGGCCGGCGCCGGCGGCGAGGATGCCGTCATCTTCATTGCGACCCAACCGACGATGACGTAGACCTCGATGAGGGCCACGCGCTCCGCCTCCCCTTCCGGCCAGGCCTCCGCCTCCGCCGCGCTCGGCCGCTCGGGTACGCGCCGAAGACCAGCGGCACGGCCCGCGCCACAAACCCTGCACCGCGCCGCACCTCGGGCCGGGCGGGCGGGCGGGCGGGCGGGCGGGAGGGCGGGCGCACGGAGCAGGGCGGCGGGCCCCAGCTCGCTGCGCGGCTGCTCCGCGCCGGCGCTCGCGAGGGTCGCGAGGCACAGGCCGAGCGCCAGCTCCGCGTGGCCCAGGTAGTACTGCCCCCAGGCCCGGCCCGCCGCCGTCAGCGGTGCGGCGCGGCAGTGGAGGCGGAGGCGGCGCGCCTCGACATAGCACAAGTTCTTGAGGGCGATGGTGCGGGAGGAGCGCCAGCGCGCCGTCTCCGCCGCGCTCGCGGGGGCCCCCCGCGCGCCCGGCTGGCCCCGAGGGGGCCCCAACAAGGCAGCGGGGGCGTGCGGGGTGCCGGCGGGAGGGGCGGCACGGGGGCCCCGCGAGCCCGAGCGAGTCGAGGAGGGCGACGAGGCGGGCGTAGAGGCGGGCCGCCTCGGGGAGCGCGCCGGCGTCGTGCGCGCGCCGCGCTGCCCGCTCGAGGTGCCGCAGGGCGCGCTCGGGCTCGCCGCCGGCCTCCCAGTGCAGCGCGAGGAGCGCGGGGTCGGCGGCAGCGACGGGGCGCGCCTCGAGGAACTCGGCGAAGAGGCGGTGCACGTTCCGCCGGTGCGGGGCCGTCAGCGACGAGAGGACCGCCTCGCGCACCAGCGCGTGGCTGAACACGAAGGGCGCCTCCTCCCCCGGCCACGCCGCCCCCTCGTCCTCCGCCTCCTCGTCGTCGCCGGCATCGGCGGCGGTGGTGGCGGCCTCGGAGGGGGCGGCGGCGCCGGCGAGGGAGGAGCTGCCCGACTCGGTGATGAGGCGGGCGTCGGCGAGGGCGCGGAAGGCATCGCGGAGGGCGGCGGGGTCGCGCTCGGGGCCCGCCACCGCCGCCACCGCCGCCGGCGTGAACCCCGTGTCAATCACCTGCGAGGCGCGTGAGGCGGCGCGGGGAGGAGAGGGGTGTGGAGGGAGCCCTCGGCCGCGGGGCGCACGGCTGCGATCTTGATGAGGTCGCGGGCGGCCGCCGGCAGCTGGTCCACCCGCGAGAGCACGATCTGCTGCAGCTGCGCCCGCGCCCCGCCCCGCCGAGTCGGCGTCGGCGTCGGCGTCGGCCGACTCTGCACGGAGGGCCGAGCGCACCGAGTCCGGGAGGCCCGCGGAGTGCGGGGAGCGGCCCGCCGCGTCGCCGGCCGCCGCGCGCACCAGCTCGACCAGGTACAGCGGCACTGCCCGACGGCGCGGCGTGTGAGGCGGCGCGACTGAGCGAGCGGAGCGGAAGGGCGGCGGAGCTGCGCACCGCCGGCGGCCTTGTCGAGGACGCGCTCGAGGGCGGCGGGGGCCCACTCCACCCCGAGCCGCCCCGAGAGCCGCTCCAGCAGCTCCCGCGCCGCCCCGCGCTCCAGCGGGCCCAGCCGCACGTCCACAACGGCCGGGGCAGGCGGCGCCGCCTTCGCCGGCGGCTCCGGACCCCACGCGGCGGAGACGGCGGCCGCGGGCGGCGCGGGCGTCGAGGCGGTGTCCAGGGCGTCAAAGTCGTCTCCGTCTCCGTCTTCGGAGTCGGACCCGAGGCGCAGGCGCCCTGCGAGGAGCAGGAAGTCGCGGGGCGGCTCGGGCATCGGGCGCGAGGTCACGAGCAGCAGCAGCCGCGGCGACGCCTCCCGCAGGCTCCGCAGGACGAGCCACCTGCACGCGCGCGCGCGCGTGGCCGGCGTGAGCACTCGCTTAAGCCGAGCGAAGCGAAGCGGGCGCGCACGAAGCGGAGTCGAGCCAGTGGGCGTCCTCGAGGGCGAGGGCGACGGGCCGGGCGCGGGGGCCCGAGCCGGCGAGGCCCTCGACGAGGGCGGCGAGGCACGCGGCGACGCGCGCGAGGCGGCCGACGCCGACGAGGGCGAGCCCGGGGCCTCCAGCGAGCCCCGCCGGGCCACGTACGACCGCGTCCCGCGCCCGCGGCCGTCGCCCGCGGCGCCAGGGCCGGCGGCGGCGGCGGCGGCGGCCGGGGCGAAGAGGGCGGCCCACAGGAACGCGGCGTCTTCGGGGGCAGCAGTCCGGCGAGGCCGGCCTCGAAGGCAGCCTCGCTCGCGGCGCTGGTGGCAGAGGCGACGAGCCCGCGCAGCGCCCACAGCGGCGTCGACTCCTCCACCGCCTCCGCCCCGGCCCGCAGCACCGCGAAGCCGCGCCCCGCGCACTCGCGCGCCAGCTCGTGCAGCAGCGCCGACTTGCCGTACCCCGCCTCGCCCTCGAGCAGCACCGTCCCGCCCGCCCCGGCCGCCGCTGCCGCCACCGCCCGCAGCGCCCGCTCCAGCTCCGCGGCCCGCCCCAGGCACCCGACGCCGCCGCGGCGCGCGCCGCCCGACAGGGGCCCGGGCGAGAGCGGCGCCTCCGGCTCCGGGAACTGGAGGGAGCGCGGGCGGGAGCGGGGCGGGGCGGCGGCGGTCGGGCCGCCCTCCGGATCCGGGCCGCGGAGGGGCCGGAACACGGGAACGGGCTTGTCGAAGCCCTTGGCGAGGATCGGGGGGAGCTCCGCAAAGGGCAGCGCCGCGCGCCGCCCGCGCGCCGCCACCGCATCGACGACGCTCGCGTGGCAGAGCAGCGCCTGCCGCCGCGCCGCGGGGCCGCCGCGGCCGCCCGCGCCGCCCCCATCAGCCGCGCCGCAACGATCACCGCGTCGCCGATCTGCGGCGGGGCTCGCCGCGCGACGAGGGAAGAGCGCGGGAGGGGAGGGGAGGGGGTTCGCGGGCGCACGACGGCGAACTCGCGGCGGCAGGGGGCGCCGAGGGGCCCGCAGAAGGCGCGGCCGCCGGCGACGCCGGCGGCGAAGGGCGCAGCGGCCTCCTCGAACCACTCCTCAAGGGCGGCGGCGGCGCGGACGGCGCGCTCCGCGTCGTCCTCGTGCGCGTAGCCGCCGGCCAGGCCCCAGCAGAGCAGCGCGCTGCAGCCCTTCTCGTCCTGCGGGGCAGAGGCGGTCGAAAGAAGCGACGCGGGGAGGGAGGGGGGGTTACGCACGAGGAAGACTTTGTTCACGCACGCGCCCCACTCGGCGGCCGCGCGATGGAGAGAGCGAACGATCTGCGGGCCGGGGCGGCGAGCGGGGGCGATAGATCAGAGATCGCGGCGGCGCGGGAAGAGCTCAAGCGGGCGGGGGGCGGGGGGCGGGCCTGGCCAAAGCGGGCGGCGGCGTCGGCGGCGGCGGGGGCGGGGGCGGCCGCGTCGAGCTCGGGGAAGCTTAGAAACGCTACGAATACCGGACGGATCTCGCCGTAGGGCCCGTGGCCCCCGCCAGCCCCGGCGCCGGCGCCAGCGCCCGCAGCGTCCCGCCCAGCGCCCGCAGCGCGAGCCCCGCCGCCGCCGGGTCCTCCGCCACCGGCGCCCCGCACCCGCAGCGGTGCCCGCGGCCGCCGCGCGGGAGGGCGGCGCGGGGGCGGCCTCGGCCGGAGCGAGGAGGCGGAGGAGGCGAGGAGCGCCCGGGACGGGCTCGGTGGCGAGGCTCGGGAGGAGGGCCCGAACTCTGCCGAGAGGACGACCTCGCCGGCGCCCGAGGCGGCGGCCGCCTCGCAGCACTGCCGCATCGCCTCGCCGCCGTGCAGCAGCTGCAGGGCGCCCTCGCCGCCCCGCGCCGCCAGCGTCCGCAGCTCCCCGACGCCGACGCCGCAGTGCGTGGCGAGCGGGCACCCGTTGCTCTCCATGCGGAAGGCGCGCGAGGCGAGCGCAGCCTCGAGGGCGGCGGCCGCCGCCTCGCGCATCGCCGGGCCGTCCTCCGCGGCCGCCGGCCGGAACGCGATGACTGCGTCTGCGCAGGCGAGGGCCGGCCTCAGCGGCGGCTCGAGCTTCGAGGCCGCGCGGGCGGACCGCCGGCGAAGACGAGCGGCTCGAGGCCGCGGGAGTGGAGCTGGGCAACGAGGCGCGCCAGGAAGCCGTTGAGCGTCTGCGAGAGCTTCTCCGCCGAGTGCGCCTTGTCCTGCCGCGCCAGCGACGCCGCCAGCCGCGAGAAGCCCGACACTGCACGACCGCGTGCGACTCGGCAACTGCATGGAAAGGGGCGATGCGCATGCGACGATGCTCACTGTCGCAGAAGAGGGCGATGCCGTAGCAGGATGCGCCCCCCGAGCGCGCCTCGGCGTCCGCCTGCAGTGCCGCGAGCAGCCCGAACGAGCTGCGCTGAGCGAGGAAGCTCCCGGGGACGTAGGACAGCGTCTCCTCGTCTACAGGCGAGCTCGAGGCATTCGTCTCGTCTGCATGCGGAGCTACAGAGGGACCGATGGCGTGCACGCTGTTCTCCGCCGCAAGCGGTATACGTAGCTCTCCTGCAGCTGGCCATGGTTCGGCGGCTTCGGCCGCGGCCATGGCCACTGCCATGACCGCGACGCGTACGCCGCCCGCGGCCGCGGGCTGCAGGTTGCAGCTGCAAACGCCTTCAAGACTGTTCAAGTTTATCCGCTTCGGCTAAGGCGGGAGTAACTTGAAGCTTAAGTAAGCTAAGGACGCGGCCATGCGCCGCTCTGGTCCGTGCAGTGCGCATGCGGCCGGCGGCCGGCCTGCGGGATCGGACTCCGGGAGGCTGCGAGCCTGCGGGCCTAGGCTGCGGCCGGGCTGGTCCGAGCCTGGTCGAGCCGACCGGTACCCAAGACGAGCCTCTTTCCCGCCTCGCAGGCCGCGAATTGTTCTTGCGCCTGTACCCCCTTGGTCCTAAGTACAAGTGATGTCACTCGTGTCATGTCATGATCATGATCATGAATCTCGAGCTCATATGCATGAATCTCGTGATGACGTCGACGTCGACGGGCGCGGCCGGCGCCCCCCGGGCCCCGGCCCGGCCCCGGCCCGCGCCCCCCGGCCCGGCCCCGGCGCGGCCGCGGTATGGAGGTGGCGCGTGGTGCACGTGGCAGACGCCGCCGCGGCGCGCGACTCGTCGCGCCGCGCGCAGGGCGAGCTCGCACGCTACGCCCACCTCTGCTCCCATGGCCAGGCGCCCCCTTCCCCGGCCCCGGCCCCGGCCCGGGCCCCGCCGACGGGGTGCCCCTGACGCGGGCGGGGGCAGAGCATGTATACGTACCTCCCGTCGGCGCTGGTGCCGATATCGATGCTGCCGCTGCCAGGCTGGCGGCGGCGCGCGCTCTGGCGCTGCGCGACTCGGCGCCGAACGCGGCGGTCACGGCGGTCCTGCGCGTGGACGCCGCCGGCGCGCTCGCCGGCGTCGAGCTCTTCCGCTCGCTGCTTCCGCCCGTGCGGCGCCTCACGCACGCAGCCGCCGACGCGCGGCTGCGCGGCGGCGGCGGCGCGGCGGTTTCAGATCCCGAGGAGTGGGACGGCCAGGACGCGGCCCTGGGGGCGCTGGCGGCGGTCGCCGAGTCGGGCGGGCTCGGGAGGGCGCGGGGCGCACGGCGGCGGCGGCGGCGCGCTTCGGCGAGGCGCTGGCCCAGTGGGGACGCGCCTGCGGGTCACGGAGGGGGGCGAGGTCGAGGCGACCACCGCCCTACGCGGCGGGGCCGCCGGTGCTGTCGCCGTGCGCCTCGTACACCCCCGCCCCCCCCCACTTCCCCCTCCCCCCCCCCCCCCCCCTCCCCCGCGGCTGGGCCGGGGCGGGCACGGTGTGATCGGCGGGCGGTGGAGGTGGCGGGGCGGTGGGCGAACGCGCGGCTGCGGGCGGTGGCGGACGTGGAAGAGGGGAGTCGGCATGCGTAGCACTGGGGCCTGCTCGCCCTCGAGCGCGCCGCCGCCGCCACCCCGGGCCGCCTCGTCCCCGCCACCGTCGCCCGGGTCCTCGACGCGCGCCGCGGCGTGTACGCCGTGCGGGCGGGGGCGGGGGCGGGGGCGACGGAGCTGACGGTGCGGGGGCGGCGGGGCCTGGAGCCCGGCGCGGCGGTGTCGGTGGGGGCGGGCCGGGGGCAGGGGCGGCGGAGCTGATGGTGCGGGGGCGGCGGGGCCTGCAGCTGGAGCCCGGCGCGGCGGTGTCGGTCTGCGTTGAGCGCGTCGACCTCCGAGGCTCGGGGCCGGCGCCGCGGGGCCGCCACCGCGTTCCTCGAGGCCTAGCTGTAGCCGCGTCGTTCCTGAAAACTACTTTTGTTGCTTGATTTGAGAACGGAGTTTTGCGGCACGGTTTCGCAGTCGATTTAGTTTCATGTATACGTACATTTGCAATTTCCTATCATATATGAATTCGCACACACCGAGACAAATGGCTAGAGATATAACTGAGGTGTCCATCTGTGTCAAGTCGAGAGATGAGCCTACGGGACTAAGCCTTTCGGACATCGGACCGGGTGGAGCTCGTACATTTGCAATTTCCGGCCTATGGTATACGCACGTGGATCCGAAGGGCCCGAGGGCTCCGAGGCTCTATAGTATTCGCACGTGGATCCGAAGCAGCTGGACCTAAAGCTGAGCGCTTGCAATGCATCGTACAAAAGATTAAATTGCATCGTGCAAAAAATCGCTCTATAGCTAGATCTGTGCCACAGTGCATGCAAATCATATCGTGCATTAATTGCAAAAACAACTGGGAAAAAGGTTGAAATTCAACATGTGGAACCAGAGAATCGAAAAAGAATTAGCTAAGCTAACGGAGTAGAAAGCTAAGCTAATCTTCCCGGTTCCCAGAGACTCCGCAGGGCCAGGAATTCTATCTTGCCGCAGTGCTCGATCATGATCAGCGCGTTCGTCACGGCTTAGACTCATCACTCAACTTCACATTCGTGTATACAATCTCATTTATTCTGACCCCTCTTTCGGGCACCGCAGCGCAGATCTTCAAGGGCTTCTGATCCTTCCGAGATCCTTCCCCCCCCCCCCCCCCCCCCCCCCCCCCGGTCCGCAGAAGCAGGGGAGGGGGCGGCAGACTCCGGCGGGAGCGGGCCCGCCCGGCCCCGCCCGGCCCGGTCTGCGCCGCATCCCCACGCTTACGCCCTCCCCAGACTGCCGCACTTGCGCAAGGGGCCCCGAGGGGGCGGGAAGCAGGGCGAGACGCACCGGTGCCCCTCGATCGCGAGACCATCGCCGGCTGCGGCGCGGGCGGCCGAGACGCGCTCCGCGCGGGGCCGCGGCGACCAACGGCGGTCGGAGGCGACAGAGGCCTAAGCACGGGCGGCGGCGTCTCGCCAGATTCTTCGCCGCCCTCTGAGGGAGGTCTCCCAGCCGCGGGGCGTCTCATGGAGCAGGGGGCCGGGGGGCCTGATCATGATTAAATGGCGAAGGTCCGGATCAGCCCGCGAAGCGCTCGGGAGTGGCCCGCGCGCGCGGGGCGCACCGTCGGGTTTGCCGTCCTCGAGAAGGGCGGGCGAACAGACAAAGGGGCCCTGGGGCCAAAGTCGGTCGGCGGAGACGAGAGGGGGGGGTTGGGAGGGGTGTTACGGGAGCTTTCGACGCCTTCCCGTTCACAGCGGCGGGGGTGGGGGCGGAGGGGAAGCGGCGGGGCGGGTGCGAGGCGCACGTATGCGCTTCCCCTCCGCCCCCGGCCCGCCGAGCGCCGAGTCCGTCACGCGTACGGCGTCCCGGAGGGAAGAGCGACCGAGCGCGGATCGGCCGGGTCCCGTCATCCTCCGGCCGACGGCACGTCGCGATCGACAGAGCGGCCGCTGGTCGACGCTCTAGATAGATCTGCGCCGCGGTCGCCTCTCGCGCGGCGTCGCGCACGCGCACTGGAGGGGCTAACAACGGCCGCCGCGCGCGCGCGTCTGGGAACGTGGGGTTATAATTAACGTTAGAGGGGCGCCATGCAGAGCTCGGAGCAGGCCAGGCGGCTGCGCGTGCACGTGAGAGCAGCTCAGCGGCCGGGCGGGATGTGTAGGGCGCGGGACGGGTTCTGCGCATGCGCACCTCAATTGCAATTATCCGCGCGTGAATTCGAAGTCCAGCGCGCGCGCCGATCGCGACCTGCTCCCCGCCTCCACATGTACAAGCCCGGATAAGCATAGCTGGGGTCGACATCTCAGCAGGAGTGAATGGAGAAGAGGATACGGATCCCGGACGAAGCCGCGCCGCAGGGAGCGTACGCGTGGGCACGCCTTAAGCTTGCTATAGGCCTGTCTCGCCGCGGCACGGCCGCGGTCCGGCGGCCGTCGGAGCATGTGCACAACGAGCTCTTCGAGCTCTGTCCGACGATCGCTATAGCGCTCCCTCTATGCCCCGCCTGCAGGCGTCGAATGCCGCGAATCCGGAAAGCGAACCAGGCTATGCACGCGTACGTATACGTACGCCGCGCCACGAGCGACGAATGCAGCTGATCGAGCTCGAGCGATACATGGCGCTCTACGTATACAGCGCTCACGCGGCTCGGCTGGCTCGGCTCGGCATGGCCGGCTGCGCCGATGATTTGGGTACAGGTGTAAAAGCTAGAAAAAAGCTAGAAAAAGCTAGACCAAGAGTCGAACAGTCAGGTTAACGTTCGAATTCCTCGCGAGCGATCGATCGCGTGGATCGTTTTTTAATCGATCGCGATTCGCGACAGGCCTAGGATATCGATATCGATGACGCCAATTGTCGGACACTATCGAATCGGAGACTCGGAGTGACATGCGGCTGCGCATCATGCGCATGCGCAGCTGCATGCAGCTGCCGCAACTTCCGGATCCCCGCAAGCGCTAGCGGCTAGCGCGCTATATATATATATACTGCAGCGCTAGCCTGCCGGCGCCGGCCCGCGCGCGGCCGCGGGCTGCATCAGCCGGCGCCTGTATATATGCGCATGCGCATGCGCACCGGCCTGCATGCAGCCTGCAGCTAGCGCTAGCTATATAGCAGCGCAGCCGCAGTGAAGGACCAGGCCCTGGCTGCCGCCCTGCAGCTGATCATGAGGGCCAGTGAAGGGCTGCAGGATCCGGAGGCTAGGGCAGTATACGTATGTATATATGCTGTTCAACGGTTGATAATACGTATACGTATCACAGCTCGTTTTTTTTCCTAATCGACCCAACACGGCCCGGATATGGGCAAGGGTAGCCGGCGATCGCGATAACTTTTCACCCGCCGCAAAACGGCTAGTCTCCTCGCAACAGCTTGTAGCCGGCATGCTACCGGGTAGATTGCACTAGCTAAAGCCGGGGAATTCCGAAAACCCGAGGGGAATTTAACGAAACCGGATATTTGGCCGTGTTGGGTCGACCGGTAAAAAAAACGAGCTGTGTATATAAGTGCGGTACTACTACCGTACTAGTACTGCGACTGATCGAATGTGCAACGGTCCCTTCTTTATATTATTAGGCTCCGGCCGGATCCGGAGCGTGCAGTAATTTAATTAATTAAAGAATTCCTGTGGAGCTGCTGATTGTAACATGTACATCGATATCATGGCATGCCATGCACAAACGCCAGCGAGATCGAATGCGGGGGATTAGCGCTAACCCCCCCCCCCCCCCCCCCTTCGATATTCTGCAGAATTCGAAGATCCTTTAATAACGAAGTTCCTGGCCCAAAACAAGTAACAATATTAATATTCAAGCATGTGGGAGTTATTGGCTAGCAGGTTTCTGCCGTCCTGCACAGTGGCGCCGCACTGCGGCAGCCGCCCATCTGCCGCTGGCCTGTGAGGCTGTGCCACATGCATATATAGTTAAGTTACTGGGCTCCGGATCGGATATCGATCCACGATACATGAATTAATATTCCGAGCGTGCAGTAATGTTATTAAGGGATTCTGTGGAGCTGCTAATTGTAACAGGCCACAAACGCTAGCGCTAGCGAAGATGGGACACATTAGCGCTAATCTGTCCCCTCGAAATTCTGCATAATTCGAAGATCCCGGAGTCCTTCAATTTAATAACGAAGTTCCTGGCCCAGAACAAATAACAATACTCACGCATATGTGGGCTATTGGCCAGCAGGTGTTCTGCCGTCCCGCACACTGTGACAGTGGGGCCGCACAGGCCCGCACTGCGGCAGCCGCCCATCTAGATCTGCCGCTGGCCTGTGCTGCTGTACGTGCATGCATACTATGATATGCGCAACATGCATCATGCCAGCATGCATATATATATAGCTATATATATAGTGATGCACGAGCGCAAGCTGTTCCGTTGGTCACGTACCGTATACGTAGTACTACGGTAATTAGGCTTGCGATCGGAATCCACGATACGTGAATTAATATTCCGAGCGTGCAGTAATTTAATCAAGGATTTCTGTGGAGCTGCTAATTGTAACATGCCACAAACGCCAGCGAGAATGCGGGGGATTAGCGCTAACCTCCCCCCTCGATATTCTGCAGAATTCGAAGATCCTTTAATAACGAAGTTCCTGGCCCAAAACAAGTAACAATATTAATATTCAAGCATGTGGGAGTTATTGGCTAGCAGGTTTCTGCCGTCCTGCACAGTGGCGCCGCACTGCGGCAGCCCGGCGGCCGCCCATCTGCCGCTGGCCTGTGAGGCTGTGCCACATGCATATATAGTTAAGTTACTGGGCTCCGGATCGGATATCGATCCACGATACATGAATTAATATTCCGAGCGTGCAGTAATGTTATTAAGGGATTCTGTGGAGCTGCTAATTGTAACAGGCCACAAACGCTAGCGAAGATGGGACACATTAGCGCTAATCTGTCCCCTCGAAATTCTGCATAATTCGAAGATCCTTCAATAACGAAGTTCCTGGCCCAGAACAAATAACAATACTCACGCATATGTGGGCTATTGGCCAGCAGGTGTTCTGCCGTCCCGCACACTGTGACAGTGGGGCCGCACAGGCCCGCACTGCGGCAGCTGCCCATCTAGATCTGCCGCTGGCCTGTGCTGCTGTACGTGCATGCATACTATGATATGCGCAACATGCATCATGCCAGCATGCATATATATAGCTATATATATAGTGATGCACGAGCGCAAGCTAGCGCTGTTCCGTTGGTCACGTACCGTAGTACTACGGTAATTAGGCTTGCGATCGGGATCCACGATACGTGAATTAATATTCCGAGCGTGCAGTAATTTAATCAAGGATTTCTGTGGAGCTGCTAATTGTAACATGCCACAAACGCCAGCGAGAATGCGGGGGATTAGCGCTTATTAACCTCCCCCCTCGAAATTCTGCAGAATTCGAAGATCCTTTAATAACGAAGTTCCTGGCCCAAATTACTTTAAACAAGTAACAATATTAATATTCAAGCATGTGGGAGTTATTGGCTAGCAGGTTTCTGCCGTCCTGCACAGTGGCGCCGCACTGCGGCAGCCCGGGCCCGGCGGCCGCCCATCTGCCGCTGGCCTGTGAGGCTGTGCCACATGCATATATAGTTAAGTTACTGGGCTCCGGATCGGATATCGATCCACGATACATGAATTAATATTCCGAGCGTGCAGTAATGTTACTAGGGCCCCGCCGCGTTTGGCGCGCCGGGGGTGCAAGGGGGGGATCGGGATCTAATGAAAGAGTAGTAGTGGCACGAACATGCACGGGGCAGATGTAGATCGACCCCGGCCCAGCGCGCGCGGCAGGTTGAAGTATACGTAGTAAAGATAGACACAGAGCGGCCTCTGGCCCGGCAAAGCTCGGAGCGACGATAGCTAACAGAAGCTGGATCCGTAACGACGTCGACCGGAAAGCGGCGTGCAGCGGCGCGTCCGGAGGCAGTACTAGTGCACGTGCCCAGGCCGGGTGGCAGGCGGCGGGGGCGCACGCACGTGCACGCGGCGCAACACAGGGCGCACGCGGGGTGCCGAATGAGCGGACAAGCGCCACGTCGTGCGCAGGACACGAACTATAGCTAGTCTGCTGTCCGGGTGCCGATCGCAACAAGAGCGCCGAGCGCCCGGCCCGGCCGGCGTGCTCGGCCGGCACACGCGGTTCTGCAATATAAGCGCAGCAAGAGAGTACGGTCTAGATCTGGCCGGCCGGGCGTGCTCGGCTGCGATCAGCTGCAGCGGCGCAGGCAGCAACGCAAGCAGTTTCTAGGCGGAAATCTAGAGGAGACGTTGACAGGTAGAGAGAAGTGGTTCCATGCAGAACCGCGCAACGAAGAGCTCGAGCAAGGCGTACGCGACGCACTGCGAGGAAGCCGAAATCTAGAGGAGACAGCTAGGGAGAACTGGTTCCATGCAGAACCGCGCAAGGAATTCGAAGACCGGAGTTAGAGAGAAGTTAGTTTTCCCTTCGAAAACCACGTTTTCCCCTCGAATTCGACGCTCGAAAGTCGAGAGCTGACCGGTTCACCGAGCCAATCGGATCGCGAATAACCGACAATTTCGTTGCAAGCTGGCCCTCGAAAACGGCCTCATAGAAAACTTTTGGCTGAAGCGAGGGAACGGGAAGCAAGGGGGCCCCCTTCCCCCCTTGCAATTAAGGGATTCTGTGGAGCTGCTAATTGTAACAGGCCACAAACGCTAGCGAAGATGGCCATGGGACACATTAGCGCTAATCTGTCCCCTCGAAATTCTGCATAATTCGAAGATCCTTCAATAACGAAGTTCCTGGCCCAGAACAAATAACAATACTCACGCATATGTGGGCTATTGGCCAGCAGGTGTTCTGCCGTCCCGCACACTGTGACAGTGGGGCCGCACAGGCCCGCACTGCGGCAGCCGCCCATCTAGATCTGCCGCTGGCCTGTGCTGCTGTACGTGCATGCATACTATGATATGCGCAACATGCATCATGCCAGCATGCATATATATAGTGATGCACGAGCGTGCAGTAATTTAATCAAGGATTTCTGTGGAGCTGCTAATTGTAACATGCCACAAACGCCAGCGAGAATGCGGGGGATTAGCGCTAACCACCCCCCTCGATATTCTGCAGAATTCGAAGATCCTTTAATAACGAAGTTCCTGGCCCAAAACAAGTAACAATATTAATATTAATATTCAAGCATGTGGGAGTTATTGGCTAGCAGGTTTCTGCCGTCCTGCACAGTGGCGCCGCACTGCGGCAGCCCGGGCCCGACGGCCGCCCATCTGCCGCTGGCCTGTGAGGCTGTGCCACATGCATATATAGTTAAGTTACTGGGCTCCGGATCGGATATCGATCCACGATACATGAATTAATATTCCGAGCGTGCAGTAATGTTATTAAGGGATTCTGTGGAGCTGCTAATTGTAACAGGCCACAAACGCTAGCGCTAGCGAAGATGGGACACATTAGCGCTAATCTGTCCCCTCGAAATTCTGCATAATTCGAAGATCCTTCAATAACGAAGTTCCTGGCCCAGAACAAATAACAATACTCACGCATATGTGGGCTATTGGCCAGCAGGTGTTCTGCCGTCCCGCACACTGTGACAGTGGGGCCGCACAGGCCCGCACTGCGGCAGCCGCCCATCTAGATCTGCCGCTGGCCTGTGCTGCTGTACGTGCATGCATACTATGATATGCGCAACATGCATCATGCCAGCATGCATATATATATAGCTATATATATAGTGATGCACGAGCGCAAGCTGTTCCGTTGGTCACGTACCGTATACGTAGTACTACGGTAATTAGGCTTGCGATCGGAATCCACGATACGTGAATTAATATTCCGAGCGTGCAGTAATTTAATCAAGGATTTCTGTGGAGCTGCTAATTGTAACATGCCACAAACGCCAGCGAGAATGCGGGGGATTAGCGCTAACCTCCCCCCTCGATATTCTGCAGAATTCGAAGATCCTTTAATAACGAAGTTCCTGGCCCAAAACAAGTAACAATATTAATATTCAAGCATGTGGGAGTTATTGGCTAGCAGGTTTCTGCCGTCCTGCACAGTGGCGCCGCACTGCGGCAGCCCGGCGGCCGCCCATCTGCCGCTGGCCTGTGAGGCTGTGCCACATGCATATATAGTTAAGTTACTGGGCTCCGGATCGGATATCGATCCACGATACATGAATTAATATTCCGAGCGTGCAGTAATGTTATTAAGGGATTCTGTGGAGCTGCTAATTGTAACAGGCCACAAACGCTAGCGAAGATGGGACACATTAGCGCTAATCTGTCCCCTCGAAATTCTGCATAATTCGAAGATCCTTCAATAACGAAGTTCCTGGCCCAGAACAAATAACAATACTCACGCATATGTGGGCTATTGGCCAGCAGGTGTTCTGCCGTCCCGCACACTGTGACAGTGGGGCCGCACAGGCCCGCACTGCGGCAGCCGCCCATCTAGATCTGCCGCTGGCCTGTGCTGCTGTACGTGCATGCATACTATGATATGCGCAACATGCATCATGCCAGCATGCATATATATAGTGATGCACGAGCGTGCAGTAATTTAATCAAGGATTTCTGTGGAGCTGCTAATTGTAACATGCCACAAACGCCAGCGAGAATGCGGGGGATTAGCGCTAACCACCCCCTCGATATTCTGCAGAATTCGAAGATCCTTTAATAACGAAGTTCCTGGCCCAAAACAAGTAACAATATTAATATTAATATTCAAGCATGTGGGAGTTATTGGCTAGCAGGTTTCTGCCGTCCTGCACAGTGGCGCCGCACTGCGGCAGCCCGGGCCCGACGGCCGCCCATCTGCCGCTGGCCTGTGAGGCTGTGCCACATGCATATATAGTTAAGTTACTGGGCTCCGGATCGGATATCGATCCACGATACATGAATTAATATTCCGAGCGTGCAGTAATGTTATTAAGGGATTCTGTGGAGCTGCTAATTGTAACAGGCCACAAACGCTAGCGCTAGCGAAGATGGGACACATTAGCGCTAATCTGTCCCCTCGAAATTCTGCATAATTCGAAGATCCTTCAATAACGAAGTTCCTGGCCCAGAACAAATAACAATACTCACGCATATGTGGGCTATTGGCCAGCAGGTGTTCTGCCGTCCCGCACACTGTGACCGTCGGACAGTGGGGCCGCACAGGCCCGCACTGCGGCAGCCGCCCATCTAGATCTGCCGCTGGCCTGTGCTGCTGTACGTGCATGCATACTATGATATGCGCAACATGCATCATGCCAGCATGCATATATATAGTGATGCACGAGCGTGCAGTAATTTAATCAAGGATTTCTGTGGAGCTGCTAATTGTAACATGCCACAAACGCCAGCGAGAATGCGGGGGATTAGCGCTAACCACCCCCCTCGATATTCTGCAGAATTCGAAGATCCTTTAATAACGAAGTTCCTGGCCCAAAACAAGTAACAATATTAATATTAATATTCAAGCATGTGGGAGTTATTGGCTAGCAGGTTTCTGCCGTCCTGCACAGTGGCGCCGCACTGCGGCAGCCCGGCGCCCGGGCCCGGCGGCCGCCCATCTGCCGCTGGCCTGTGAGGCTGTGCCACATGCATATATAGTTAAGTTACTGGGCTCCGGATCGGATATCGATCCACGATACATCATACATGAATTAATATTCCGAGCGTGCAGTAATGTTATTAAGGGATTCTGTGGAGCTGCTAATTGTAACAGGCCACAAACGCTAGCGAAGATGGGACACATTAGCGCTAATCTGTCCCCTCGAAATTCTGCACTTCTCCGAGGCTCCCTAGCTGTCTCCTCTAGATTTCGGCTTCCTCGCAGTGCGCCGCGTACCGTAGTACGCCTTGCTCTTCCTTGCGCGTTTCTGCATGGAACCACTTCTCCCTAGCTGTCTCCTCTAGCCTAGTAGATTTCCACTTCCTCGCAGCTGCAGTGCGCCGCGTATGCCGCACGGTACCCGTGCCGCCTGGACTACTTTTCACTGCATCAAGCTTGCATCGCAGCACTGCGTACCGAGCACGCGCCGCTGCCCGCAGCCGAGCACGCTCGTGAGGGGCCTGTGTTAATTGAAACAAGGAAATCGAATATTATTTTCGTTGCAACTAGCCCGCCTCGAGGTGGGACCCAAATACGACCGTACCCGAGGAAGGAGCGACAGCCCGACGCAGCCAACGGCGGCCGGGCGGCATCAGCCAGCAAGCAATGAAGGTCGCTAAAGCGTATGAGAGTACGTTGGGCGCCCGACAGCGAGCTCCAGAGCCCGGAGCACGGAGCGCCGAACTTCCGGTCCTCGGTGCGTGAAAAGTAGGTTCGTAAGCGCCCCTTTTCATAGCGCCTACATGTCTTCTGTATCATAGCGCTTCGTTTGAGCTCAAGAACGGGCCGCCTTACGAACCGCGTTGTCGAGATCCAGTTTGTTAGCGGTCGCTGGTGCGTGAAATCCCTCTCTACCGTTTGCTTCATACTCGCAGTATAAGCTGTGGGCATCACATGGACTCCATAGGCGCAAGATGGGAAGATCGGTAGAGAGGGATTTCCCAAACGAGCGCCCCGAAGGCTCTCCCTAACAACTTGCAGCAGCGGACGGCGGCAGTGAACGGGCCCGCTGGCATGCAGAGGTGCTCATAGCTAACGTGTAAGGCCTATTCGTGCACTCTAAGCTGCACGCGCAGGTCCTTCTCGCGAGACTTGATCCGAGCGCAGCCACGCCGCAGCGCAGGAGCGCAGCGGCCATGCGGAAGACTCATGTATAACATGAACATCTCGTAACGCTGCGTGTCGAGGCCCCGCGCCGCCGCGCTCGCGCGCCCCGGCCTAACTGGATCCAGCCCCGCCTCTCGCAGGCCTCGAGTCGCCATGGCATCTTTCGCCGCCTCCGAGGTCGCGCATCGCTTGCTTGCATCGCTGACGTCCCGCCAAACCCCCGCTTCGTGGCCCGCCGCGCCCCAGGCAGATGCGCTCTCTTGTGCAATCAAGCATGTCATGCGGTTCCAGATGGCATGGCTGCAACGGCGGGGCGGTGCGGGTTGAGATGTCCAGGGCCACGAGACACATCTAGATCTCGCGCCGAGCGCGCGTGAGGGCAGCGGCATGCACCCCCGCCGCCAGCGGCACCTCCTCCAGCGGGGGCACCTGGGCGATTCGATTCCGCTGCGAACTGCGAGGGCGCGACGGGCCGCCGGGAGCGCGAATCGATGTTAGCTTTGATAGAGCTTGCGTGGATGCACCGTGGCTCTGGCGCGCGCCCGCCTCGATCGTCGCCTGCTCCTGCCGTGTATGCACCTGGGCAATTTGATCTCGCTTCAAAGGCTTAGCACCGCGAGGGCTCGCAGGGCCGCCATAGCGCGATTCGGTAAGCGCATGAATAGAGCTTGCGCGGCTGCAGCGCGGCCCTGGCGCGCGCTTCCCCAGCAGAGATTGCTCATGAGTTGCAGTGAGCCAGTGAGTTCCTGGGCGACTGGCTGGCCCCAGCAGGCGCTCTTTGAGCCAGAATCATTATTACATGTAGTTTTATCACTGCACCAAGATACAGGGTGATCCGAAGTGTTTTTGGGCCCGACCGGTGTTTTGAACTTCACTCGTAGGACCCTCTCTGGAACTTCTCAGTTTTCAAGTTCCAAAATGCCACCCCGACGTGCTCATGATGCCTTATTGAAGCATCAACTCACTCAGAAGTGGCGATTTCACGTCCCCGGGGGTTTTCGAAGGTGCTGAAGACGATGGTGGTGGTACCGAAGGCCGCCGATCAAAGCCTGGGTCGGTATTCAAGAACTACTGGAAATTGGGGCCCCAGATGCCCCCTGAGTGATCCTCGCGCGCCCAGTTGCATGCAGCGCTCAGGGCGCAGAATACAAGTCATTTACATGCTTTTGAAACAAAATATAGGCTTCATAGAGCGCTCGCGTGCCTCTGAGGCGAGAAAGCAAAGCTACAATAAGCTCCGGGGGCGCCCGGCGCGGACTCCTGCGGCGGGGCGCGCGGCGGGCGGGCGGGGGGCGCGGCGGGGCTGCACGGGCGGCTCGGCGGCGGCGGAAGGCGTCGGCGGCGTCGCGGTCTCGTCCCCTCGCGTCCGAGGCGCCCGGGGCGGCCCGGCGCGGGCTCCTGCGGCGGGGCGCGCGGCGGGCGGCGGGGGCGCGGGCGGGGCTGCACGGGCGGGCTCGGCGGCGGCGGAAGGCGTCGGCGGCGTCGCGGTCTCGTTCCCTCGCGTCCGAGGCGCCCGGGGCGGCCCGGCGCGGGCTCCTGCGGCGGGCGCGCGGCGGGCGGGCGGGGGGCGCGGGCGGGGCTGCACGGGCGGGCTCGGCGGCGGCGGAAGGCGTCGGCGGCGTCGCGGTCTCGTCCCCTCGCGTCCGAGGCGCCCGGGGCGGCCCGGCGCGGGCTCCTGCGGCGGGGCGCGCGGCGGGCGGGCGGGGGCGCGGGCGGGGCTGCACGGGCGGGCTCGGCGGCGGCGGAAGGCGTCGGCGGCGTCGCGGTCTCGTCCCCTCGCGTCCGAGGCGCCCGGGGCGGCCCGGCGCGGGCTCCTGCGGCGGGGCGCGCGGCGGGCGGGCGGGGGCGCGGGCGGGGCTGCACGGGCGGGCTCGGCGGCGGCGGAAGGCGTCGGCGGCGTCGCGGTCTCGTCCCCTCGCGTCCGAGGCGCCCGGGGCGGCCCGGCGCGGGCTCCTGCGGCGGGGCGCGCGGCGGGCGGGCGGGGGCGCGGGCGGGGCTGCACGGGCGGGCTCGGCGGCGGCGGAAGGCGTCGGCGGCGTCGCGGTCTCGTCCCCTCGCGTCCGAGGCGCCCGGGGGCGGCCCGGCGCGGGCTCCTGCGACGGGGCGCGCGGCGCCGCGGACAGCAGCGCGCCGCGCCAGCGTGGGTGGATTTGTTCTGCGAGAGCATGATGCACGGTGGACAGCGCTGCGCCGCGCCAGCGAGTGCGCACTTGTTCTGCGATGGCAAACGATGCTCTTAGTTGTGCAGAACGCTGCTCTGGGTGCTGGAGTCGCACCAAGCTCGCCCCCGCGAAGCGCCCCGCGCTTTCCCGAGCACACTGCGGCTGCGGTCAGAGGAGGTGCCGCCAGCGGACCGCAAACGCTAGTTGAGCATCGTATACACGTACTAGCATGCATGTGGCACCTTCGGAAGCGATACAGCGGCACCGGGAGCGACGGATTGCCCGCAGTCACCGAAGCCGCGCAGGTCGGCCGTTCGCAAGGCGCGGAGCGTCCGCGGTGCTGGCTGTAGCTAGCTACGTGCCGGCTGCAACATGTATACAACTACTCCAGCGGCCAGACTAGGCCAGGCTCGCCGCGCGGGGTGTGCGACCGCGCCGAAGGCAGGGTGTCGGGTTGGTCGGCGGAGGGGGCGCCGGGGAGCTAGCCAGCGCGCTCAGCTACCCGCCTCGTGCTTCCGATGCATGCTCTGTGCTCTCCCGGTGCGGCGCTGCTGAAGTTCGGGACGCGCGCCGGTTGTGTGCGGTACTCCCCCCTAGACATCTCTTTCGCCGCAGGATAATAAAAATGCATTTCCTTAAATCCGACCGTAGGGGCCCCTCACGGCTGCCCGGCACTCGTGCCACGGTGCTTGAGCTTGCACCGCAAAACCGCTTGCGCCGCTGCCTAGCTGTGCCGCTGCCCGCATATGCGCAGCCGAGCACGCGTGACCGAGCCGAGGGGTCGCGCGCGTCGCGCGCGACCCCGAGGGGAGGACTCTGCGCATGTGCGTGCCACTAGGACTCTTTCATTAGATCCCGGAGCGTGATCCACCGTGCATCTGCTTCGACTTCCAAGTTACGCGATTGGCTAATTACGACTGCTTCCGAAAATCCGACTTGAAAATGCAGCATGGACTGCCTCTGCATGCAGCTGCTTAACTTGAAACTCTGGACTGCACGATCTAAGCAATGCAGAAAAAAAATGATGCAGGCTGCTTCGCTGCTTAGGGGCCTCAGACCCCCCTAGGACAGCCGAAGCAGCCTGCATCGGTTCAAGTCCTGCTGGCGCCGGCGCCCGTTTCCTGCCACGGTCCCTGCGCACTGTAGCAAGTCACTAGCAACCTAACAGCATGTTAGATTGACTAGCTGCACGATGCCAGCTCACCTGGCGCCTTGCAGCAAGCGCCAGCTAACGCTAGCTAGCTATAGAGCTCGAGATGCACGTGCACAGAACAAGCGCCCAATTGCAAGTCACTGAGTGTGTCCAGATGTTGCTCATGAGTGTGCAGGCACGTAAGCATCAGGCGCGGGCGACAGTGATGCTCCATGCGCTGCGCGACGGCAGCGCAATTTGAATTGGCTAGCCGTTAGGCTGCTGCATCATGGACTGCGAACCGAAGCTAGGTGCCTAGGTTCAGATGCAAAAAAAGTCTGCATTGCCTTGCCTTGACTAAATTCACTTGAAACTATGCAATGCAAGGCAGGCCAATCATGCGAAAGGCTGCCAGATGCAGATGCACGGTGGATCACGCTCCCGGTTCCCCCCTTGCACCCCCGGCGCGACAATCGCGGCCGGGCCCCTATTAATTAGTAGTACTAGAGTCTAGAGACCCCTGAAAGCAGTACCGTTTTTTTGTTTTTTGTTTCGTTCGAATTCGACGACCAAAAAATGAGCTCCGAAACTCCGAGTGACGATAGAATCGAACGACTCCGATCGAACTCGCGAGTCGCGAGTCTCGCGACTCGCGACTCGCGATCGCGAGAGGATTCGCGACTGCTCTGCATACAAGGCGAATCCTCAGCCTCTGGGCCAGCTGCTGCCACTGGGCCAGCCTCGCGATTGGCGGACTCCTGCTGCCGCAAATCTACACAAAAGGCAGTATTACTAAAAAGTTAAGAAGTTGCAGCCCTGCCGCCCTAGTACCGGTATGTAGTCAAAATTAACAGCGAGGAAAAAACTATGATGCCATGATGATGCAAGTGTCGCCTCGGTGTCGCTTGCTCGGAAGTTGCTCCTAGAGTCCTAGCTATAGCTCGTAGACTCTGAGAGTCGTAGCTATAGTGTCTTACTACGTTGCGTACCCGTCCACTACTGGCATCCCATTGGCTGTTTTACTGGAAATCCTAAGAGCGTCACGGTAGCTTACGGAATTCCGAATTCGAAATTCGAATTCCGATCGGCGTTCGGAATTTCCGAACAGGTCCGGTGGTACTAGTGCGCGACAGCGAAACACAGGCTACACAGCCACGCTGCCACGGTCGATCGGCGTTCGGAAATTCCGATCCGATGATGCGATGATCATCGGATCGATCATCGGATATCGCGAATCGCGAATCGCGGTCGCCGACTCAGCGGCCGAGCCGGGCCGACTCGACGACTCGACGACCGTCGGACGTTGACGAGTCGACGACGACGCCCTCGCCAGACTGACGCCAGTGCCACGGTGAGTCGCCAGTGACTCGCCATGGCCAGTGTCGCCACTGACTCGCCAGTGACTCGCCAGAGTCGCCACTGACTCGCCAGACTCGCCACTGGCCATGGGCCACTGCCGGGGCCGCAGACTGCCCGCAGTGCGGACTCACTGCGCATGCGGAGTCTGCGGCCCAGCGCTAGCTACCGGGGTACTATGTAGCTGCTGTCATCATGATGGACACGGCCGTCGAGGCATCATGATGGGGTGATAATGATCAATCATGATCAATCATGATGTCATGCAGCGATCATCATCGTTTAACACGGCATTTCCCACTCCTATTTCGCTGCACGAGCTCTCTGCTGCGTTTCTAATGCAAAGCAACGTGTTTATGACTCATTCCTGACCAAGCTGGATAGAAATCGGGCTCAGAGTTGGCCTGAAAGAGGCCAACACACCCCTCTTCCCAAGATTTTTGAGGCAGAGGAACGGTTGATTAACCTCCTGCAATGTCAAGATAGTGTGTTATGTGTTTTAGAAGCTGTGTTAAGCGTCTCCGCATCCATTCTCGAAGTGGAAATCGGTGCGATCTTGCATCGCCAGCGGCTAAGGGTGGTGTCCCCTGTACCCCCCACGGTACCACAGCAGCCTTCCAACATCGTCAGAATCGTTCCAAACCTCCTCTGACTAGCATATACGGTGTCTTTAAGCTATTTAGACAGCATATAAGGTCGTTCAAACAGCGCGGGCGTCCAGAAACACGCGATTTGTGCACTGTACAAGTACCCCCCCCCTCATCATGATGGCCCCGATCATAATCCGACGTCATCATGATGCGTATTTTACGTGCCATCATGATGTCGTCATCATGATGTGCGCATAATTATGACAGCACTGGCTCAGCCTCAGCCTACTAGCTATAGCCTACTAGCTATAGCCTAGTAGGCTAGTCTGCGGCCAGACTGCGGGTAGCCTAGCGTAGCTGCAGTGCTACGGTAGCTGCACCGTGGCACAGCCTGCACTGCGGGCCGCGGCCGTCTTCGGCAGTGCTGCTGCACCAGCCTGCACACAGCTGCATGCGCACCTATCGAATATATCTTCGTACGGTATCTGCACGTGAGCCTCGGAGCAGTCTACTACGGGTAGGCACGCGTACGGTGGGTCCCTAGGCCTCGCCTTGCGAGAATCCGAACCTCGGAACTCCGACAACCGGACTCCGGGACCCCAAATGAGTATTGAGCTAGCGCTCTCGCGATCGCCGAGAGGCGCTTGCGCGACTCTCCTCCTTTGCGCGGCCGTGTGCATCCTCGCCCCCGCGGCCACCGGGCAGCTCTCGGCAGACAGCACGCAGCCGGGAGTGCTGCTTGCTTCCTCGACGCCCGCGTGGCTGAATGTGAGTTACAACGTCCCGGCCGCCAACTCCGACTTCGGGGCGCTCGGCGTCGGAGGGGCCGCGTGGTGCGTCCGCGTGTGGCCGCCGCTCGCGAGTCGCGATCGGATGAACCGCTGGCGAGATATCTGTGCATGTGTGTCTGATTCCAGCGTCGGCGCGTAGGATCATTCTGTATCCGGTGACCAACTACGTCATCCAGATCGAGTTCGTCGCTCAGACGTACCGGACAACCGACCCGTCCGACTCCTACAGCGGCACGGGCGTCCGGGTGCGCGAACGCGCACGTGCACGCGGCCGCCGAGCATGTGCAGCGGCGCATGCGCATGCGCAGTACTAGTACTTGTACTAGTGACAATTAAAACGAGTCTTAGTTTTCAACAGGTTGTCGACCTTGGGTCTGGGATGGCTACACCCTCTCTGCTGGCAATCGGCAGTAGCATCAAAACGGACGGCACCGTGATCACCGCATCCGCTTCGGGGGTTCTTGTGCATGTCTGGCACACATACGCAACCTTCAGCTTCAGCGCCCGCTACTGGGCAGTCCCGAGCACTGGCAGTGCGAGCGTTCGGTATTTAAAGATATAAATCATTTGCGCGCCGGCGCGCACGTGCACGTTAACGTTGTAACGCGCTGCCTGTTCACTGCCTCGAGCAGGTACGCCAACGTCGCCCCCCACGCTCGACGTCGTCACGGACGGTTCCGACCCTAATCTCGCCTACACCGTACCCGAGAACGCCGTCGCGAATTTCGCGGCTGCAAAGAATTTCCTGGCAGCGAGCGCGGGGGTGTCGGCATCTGTCAGCTACGGACCGTACGACGACGGCTACTTCGGCTTCTGGTGAGCGGCCGCGGGTTTGCATGCGCGTGCTGCCTAACTATGCAAGTAATATATTACACACGTACATATATATATGTGTGTCATGATCATTACTTATATATCACACAAATCTCTATCTATCGCAGGATTCTCGCGGCGCCGAACAACCTTGGCTGCAATATGTCGCTCTCCTTCGCAAATATTGTTTTAGAGACCTGCCCTGTTTCGTGCCAATCCGATGCACTGACTGTGAGTTTTTCTGTGAGTCGAGATACATATAGTAATACATCTGAATATTTTTTCACGCGCACAGATTTATTCACTTAAAGCCACGGGTTCAACGTACGCATTCAATAACTTGACGGCGACGAGCGGGGGAGGTATCGGGTCCCGCACCGTCGATGTCAGCACGATCCCTGCATACGTCGCAACGGGCTCCGAGTTTCTTTTCTTGATTTTCCAGTCCGACATCCGAGGCACAAACGGCGGTGGTTTCAACGCGACCGCAAACGGTGCAAAATAATCCGAACACGACACGTCGGCTCATGATCAAAATTCGCGATTGCAGCAATTTAGTTTACATACTTACCCTAAGTATACTTGTATGAGCGCGGAAGCTGCGCTTTCTCTGAATCTATGCATTTTCGCTTGCAGTAACTTGCCCATTAAGCCCGGATCCGTCTTCGATCGCGAGCCCGAGCCCTTCCCCGAGCCCGAGCCCTTCGCCCAGCCCCAGCCCGTCGCCCAGCCCGAGCCCTTCGTCCAGCTCGAGCCCTTCGCCCAGCCCCAGCCCCCAGCCCCCAGCCCCAACGCCTTCGCCGGGCATCGCATCGCTCCCCACGCCGTCCCCGTCCCCGTCCATTGAGGCCACGGCGTCCGCGGCCGCTGCACCGCCGCTGGTTCGCTTCCCTGCAGTTGTATCGCAACCCCGAATTAAAAGATCTAGATATGCGTATGGACCGTTCGAGATCTATATAAAATTCCGAAGTGACTCGCATATTCTAATCGATATCCAATGCATTTTTCGCAGCCCGTTTTCAGCTCTTCCGCCATCGTCTCCGTAGTAGTGAACGGCATTTCGGTCGGCGTTTCAAATACAACGCCGAGCTCTCATGCAAAGCCAGTCACTAATTGTACAACGTTGACTACAGTTCAATGTGTCTCAGTTCGTGAAGGAGACGGTAAGCCGGCACGAATTTGAACAACTGTAAAATTTAGTTATAATTATATCAAACCCCTGTGCACGCGGTTTCGAACTCCGGAGTCCGGCCGCGGATCCCTTCCTTTCGAATTCATGATCAGACATTGACAGCTTTTACGCGCAGGACAAGAACGGCGTCACTATCTACAAACTCACCCTTGAATCCCCTGTCACATCTGCACCTCAGGCAAATCTTGCAATGCGTATATATAAACTCTACAACTGCCGCTGATCGTCATCTCTATACCGGCTCTTACATTGTCTCAGCTCCTAAGGATTAGAAAAGCCACTGGTAATACATATCTTCGTTGCCACTGATTGTCGTTTCCAGACCGGTTCCTCGGACTTCATCACAGTACCGGTCGTCAATATTTTCCAGGTAGCGCGCATTTCTCTTTTCCACCCAGAAGTCAACATGCCCTTAATTTGTCTCTTGACTCCGACCTCGTCATCGACGTCGCGCTCGCTAGGCTGGCCAGCTGGTTGCGGTTTACATCACTGACAACAACGGCAACAAGGAGCGGGCCTCGGACGAGAGCGTGACGGGGGCCGGCTCGAACGTCATTCTGAGATTCAGTGCGTCTCACAAATGTTTCGAATGCGTTTCATCGTTCTTTGCACACACGTAGTTTTGCAGAGGCACCTAAGCTGAGGTCGACTCGCCGCCACCTTCTCTTCTCGACCAACACCCCGGTTCGAATCCCGCGGTTGAACCCAACGTCGCGCCATTGTAGTAAATTAAACGTATATTTTGCCACCGCAGTACAATATCCAGATCGAGGCGGCTCCCGGCCAACAGCCGTTCGCTCCCATCGTTTTCGCGAACGTGCGCTCGCGCTTGTCGAGATTCTATTGCCGTTTTCCTTGACCAATATTTCGCAGGCTTTCCGGTGGACCCCTGTTGGTTCTGTCAGCGCCGTTCCCTACTGGGTGAATGCTGCAGCGTCGATGCGTCCAACCTCCGCCATGGTGAGCGCACTTCGATTACATTTTTGACACTATAGTATCAAAGCTATAGTATATATGCTCTCGATTGCAAACTTTTGAAATTCGAATTAAAGCCGACGTCTTTCGTCTCAGGGACTCCTCGGGATGGCCCTCAGCGTCGCGGCTGCTTTCGTTCTCTCGATATTGATTTAGATATCGGTATCTTCAAGTTTTAGCTTGCTCTCATAATTTCTCTCTCATAATCGTCTCGTAATGGTAATCGTAAACATAGTGCAAGATCTAGACGAAGGAGTAACTCGCACGCGCTTAAAAATCGGATTCCGAATTTTCGAAGAGATTCCGTCATGCGCGCGGAAAAAAAGGGGCCCGGGGGCTCCGAGGCTCTCACGGTCACACGAGGAGTCCGAGGCTCTCACGAGGCTCCTAGGGCTCGGAGTCCTTTCGCCGCGTCCGCGCGAGGAGTCGCGCGCGCGCGCTTGACCGATCGCGCGAGCGCGCGCGTCGCCAACTGCAGGTCCTATATCTATTTATAGGGGCACGGCCGCGATTCTCGCGCCGGGGGTGCAAGGGGGGAATCGGGATCTAATGAGGCACGAGCATGCACGGGGCAGATCTAGATCGACCCCGGCCCAGTGCGCGCGGCAGGTTGAAGTGTAAAGATAAACACAGATTAATATTGAAAAAAACAAAAAAGGCCCGATAAGCAGACGCTGCGATCAAACCGAATAAAGAAAAGCCTGAATGAAAGGCCAGATTCAGCGCACTGTATATGAAAGATTGTTCTGGAGCGGAAAAACGCTGCGCATCAACTGTGTTCGCGCGGCCTACCGCTAACCCTGACCAGCTGGCTAAAAGATCGAGCTAGATGATGGTGCTGTCTGTACATGTAGAGGGCTCGCCGTAAACATAGGCAATCCAGGCCTTCTGTAGGGGGTCGGGGCGGAAGTCGACCAGGGGGTGCACGTGAGCGGCAGCCAGCGGCGCCGGTCCTGAAGAGGGCCGTCTTGCGAGAGCACGGGCACATGAGCCCGAATAAATTCGGGTGTTCAAACTCGTTGACAGGAGCCGTGTTGCGGGGAACAGTAACAGTCTACGCGCGCCGCAAACAGCATCAACGTCGACGTCGCGAAAGCAGAGTCTGCATCTGCAACAAAAAGCAAACACCTGATCCCTTGCACGAAGGCTCCTGTTGATCATTCGCTTGACGGCTTCATTGGCGGTTTCTGGATGCCCGTCGCCGATGACGCCAACGTGCTCTGTCGACATGGTGTTCAACACGTCGTCTCCAAGCTCTCCATCGGCGTCTTCGGGATCCTCGTCAAGCGGCAAATGCCGGGCAGACTCAAGTATTTCGGAGGAATTGACAGGCCCGTCTGCTGTATGCACAACATCGCCTGCCTGCGGGACAACCATGACGTTGCGATTGTAAGTCGCCAAATTCTCCTCGCTGATGTCGATGTTTTTATACGTGCAGAATATTGTTCTGCGAAACGCGCGCACATGGTGTCATCAGCTGTTGCAAACGGCTGAAAGTGAATATTACAATGGGCCGCGATCCTTTTTCAGCCAGTAGAGAGCGCGTCGAATGAGCCAGGGCCGCACTTTCAGAGTGATGGTGACAGGTGCACCCTCAGTTTGAATGTAAACAGTTTTGGACTGCCCAGCCGTGCGGGGGAGGACGAGGACGAGTTCGTTGATCTTGTTGAAGAATGAGATGCAGTTGCCACGAGTGAAGCGCTGGCCTGAAGGGTGGTGAGTGCGGATGCGGGTCTCGCCGCTAACGATTGCAATGAGCTTTCGTTCCGCTTCGTTCAGGCTGCTTAGCTCCTCGGGGAGATAGCCGAAGTCCCACAACGCCACTGCCGTTCGAGGCATGTTGCCCGACTTGAGGGAGGGAATGCAGCGCTGGCACAGACGAAAGTGCGGAATGTTCGTGCACGCGACCTTGCAGCTGCACATCTAGATCTTGCCAGGGCACGACTCGACGAAGGTGCCCGAGTCGCCTTCGACTTTGAGTACGGCTAGCATTTGATGGAGGCCCGGCCGGCTTTCCGTGCCGGTGACGCGCTGAAAGGCCGGCGGCAGCAGCAGAGACCCCTCGCGTTTTTCAATCCCGAGCTCTTTCTGCCACGGCGGGGGAGCCTCAACATCCTCCCTGCACCCAGATAAGTGCTGCACAGTGGAAATGTAAAACACGTTCGGAGGGCTCACTTGTAGACCCAGAGCGGAGTAAAGATCTCGAGCGACGCGGGAAACAAGGGGCACTTGGGGAAGTCCGCGGCAGGCCGATATTCGGCGCAGCAGGCGCACGTCCAAAAAGTGCTGTTTCGCGGCCACGCCTTCTTCCACGTCGTAGTAAGAGCTGGCAGTGCGTCCCAAGGAGCGATATCTGACCGGTGATATCGACAATTCAGCCAGTGAACCGCGAATCCACATGTGCATGAAAATAGAATCCACCTGGAGGGTGCTTCTTCTCTTTGTGCTTCCGCAGAGACGATGCAGAATTCGAAGCGCCTCTCCAGCTGCAGCCCTCATGATGAGAAATAGCCTAAGGTGGCTTAGGTGGCGTACCTCGCCTGTCCGGGATTTGATGACCAGGCCTCGTACCTGCGTGCGCCAGCCGCCCGGGACGGTTAGAGTTGATAAAGGACACCCAGTGCAAGCAAATCTTGCCCGACAGAGCAGAGTCTAAACTCTACCGCCACACCTAAGCCACCTTAGGCTATCTCTCCGCCGCTCCAGCCTCCGCCCTCATGATCGCAGCTATGCGTGGCCCGTCTGGCTGTTCGCTTCCGGCGGCCTGACGTCGGATCCGCTTCTTCCTCGGACGAGTTGCTGCTGCACTCGGACTCGACTACATCCTCGGCAGCCTCTGCATTGCGGGCAACGTCACTACATTGAGCTGGTTGAGCCCCGCATCACAGAATTTACCTCTGGCGTGTGCAGCCTCGTGCTGGCGAAGGGAAGGAGCCGACGGACAGACGGTAGAGCACTGCCTACACGGGTACTGCCCGACCGTTGCCGATGCCGGAAGAGACATGTCGGTAGGTACAGTATGCAGCGAGCACTTCGCGCGCTTCACGTGCTTCTCGAACGAGGACTTCTCTGCTAGCTGCACGTTCTCATAGTCATGCATGACTATGAGAACGTGCAGCTAGCCGAGTACGAGAACCTGTATGCCGCAGTGCACTCGCACCTCGAGAGATGGCCATGGGAGACCCGCAACAGCAAAAGCAATTGCATCTTGCTTTGTTTCAAAAGACTCTGAGAAATGTAGTCAAGGACAAGCGACCTGAGACTGGCAGCCGCAAGAAGAGGCCGCGTGTCAATGACAATCCCCGCTGTTTTCTGATCCATAGAGATGAGAAGGGAGTGCAGTCGAGGCATAGTGGAGATAAATCCAATCCAACCGAGAAACCCGTCTATTCGAAGCTCTGCAGTCAAATGATCAGCGATTCAGCGAGATATATAAATCAACGATCGAATTTGAACCTCGCAACTTATATAAGAATTAACTCACCTTGCATATGCACGAGGCTGCCCAGCGGGCGTAGAGCATCGGGGTGGAGAAAAGCGGGGAGGGACGCGTCTGGATCGTCCGAGTCCGTGCGGAAGAACGAGAGCGCCAGCCTCTCCAGAGACTTGAACTTGGCTGCTGCAGCGAAAACTGCTGCTGGATGCTCGTCTGCATTGAACACGGCGCGAAAAGCCAGCCCTCGGAGCGAGGAAGCGAAGGGACCGGAAGCGAGATCTAGAGCTTCTAGGACAGAGATAGGAAGAGGCATGTCAAGTTCGAGCATCTGGGACATGTCGGAATAAGAATCGGACTGCAAGGTTCAGATCTAGATCTAGAGTTCATGATCACTAATCGGAAATTTAGATCGAGAGTCACGGTTCCCGGACCTGAAGATCCGGAAGGAAGGATATAAACGACATGCATATGGACTCCCGAACGGAAGGCGTTGTGAATGCTGAAACGAACGCCGACGGGTGCTCACACACCCCAAAGCAAAGACTGCGGAGACGCTGCATGGTGATGATTGGAACGATCCCAACAAAGGGAAACCGATCATGATCAGCGTCGCTGTTTGCTTCAGTGAAGAAAATGCTGAATTCCTCGATCTGATCACGAAGAGCTGCTGCCAGCTTGCAGAGACCAGTGGATGTGATGCTGGTGTTGGCTGCATTAAGAACGACGCGCTGGATGGATGCCCTCGCCTTCTCCGGCAGCTTCGTCAGCGCATCCAGCGCCGCGTCGACGTCGTTCGGCTCCCACAGAGCCACGCGGCCCCACAGGCTGCCATCATCGATGACTCGCCGGAACCGACGGCACACCGCCTTCAGCTTCACGAGCTCCTCGGGCTGCACGTCGGGCTCGTCGTCTCCCGGGTCGAGCAGCGATGTCCCCGCGCACACTGGCCGCTCGGTCCAGTCTCGCCGCGCCGCCTCGAACAGCACGCGGCTCAGCAACTCGTCCGGCAGAAGGTCCAGCGGGCTGCCGCCGGCCGCGGCCGGCGCCGCCATCACCGCTCCAACGCTCGGCGGAGCTGCTCCTCTGCTTGAAAGACCACTCGCAACCTTCGCTGAGCATGCGCTATTGTCTGCAATGGATCAATATCGCGCGCGCACGGCCACGGTCAACGATTTGAATTCGAATCATCGATATCGAGCTCGCGATCGAGCTGCGGGCGGCCGAACGGCAAGCGCACCGCTCGCGGACGAGGCTGCATCGCTGCTCGATGCGAAGCGGTGCGTCCCGTGGCCGGCCTGCTCGCTCGCATCGCCTCCCGCTGCGCCGGCCGCGGCGCGCGAGGGAAAGCGCGCGGCGCTCAGCCGGCGGCGCAGACCTCAGCTATCGATCTACCGCCGAGCTTACCTTCACTGTGTGATGCCGTGCGCGCCCGCTTCGCACGGCTCTCGAGCTCGTTCGCCATTTGTCCGGGGGGACCGATATCAGCCGGGTACCGGTACTGGCCATGGCTGTCCCGATGCGGGCGACAGCCAGCCACGCGGGTGTTCTAGCGGGTGACCATGAGCATCACGAATTCAACTGCGGCGTTTGCCTCGACGCGCTCGAGGAGCCGACGACGCTGGTCTGCAACCACAGCTTTTGCCGCAGCTGCATCCGCGAGCTCCCCGGCGTGAAAAACGCTGAGCAGCAGTGGGAGCAGCTGCAGCGGGTGCAGTCCTGGATGAGGCACCGCGCAGACGCGGCGAATTGCAACTCGGCGCGGGTCCAGTGCCCCGTCTGCCGGGCGAGCGTGACGATTCCGATTCCGCTCCCGGTGAACACCACGATGCGCGATCTGCTCAAAACCGTTCGTGCGCTCCCTCCCGCCTCGTTTGCGCTTTTGAATTCGCGCGCGCTGATCGAGCCGGCCGCGTGCGCAGGAGACTCGAGCTCGGAGCAGCTGCACGTAGTTCCCGCCACCGACGTGACGAGGGGCCGCGGTTCGTGCGCTGTTCGTTCCGCGGCGCGCCACGCTCGTCGACCGGGCGGCAGAGATCGGGCGCCGGCCGGGCGGCGGGACGCGCGTGCTGGCGGGGGCGTGGGCGGGCCACGCCGTCGCGCTTCGGGAGCTCCTCATTCCGGCGGGCGAGCGCGAGGCCGAAGAGCTCCGCACCGCGCTCCGAAGGCAGGCCGCCGCCGCGGGGTGAGCGGGCCCCGCTCTCCCGCGGCCGGACACCACTCGACGCGCGGCCCGCGCGCAGAAAGCTGCGTCATCCATCGATTGTCCAGGCACGCACGCCCCGCTGCCCGCAGCCGCGCCCCGCCCGGGCTCGCCGGCGACCCCGGGTACAGGTCTACGGCCTCGTGGCTGCGCCCCGCGAGCGCTTCGCGGTGGTGTGCGAGCGCGCCTCGGGAAGCCTCCGCTCCGCTCGGATCTCCCCCGCAGAGGCCCTCGACTGCGGTGCGCGCGCCCTCGACTCAGCGCCTCGCGTACCCCCCTCTCGAGAGGCGAGCCGGCGCGGGCGCAGCGCGGCAGGTGGCGGCCGGGCTCGCGTTCCTCCACGGGCGCTGCGGCGCAGCCCACGGCCGCCTCCGGCCCCCCAACGTCCTCGTGCGCTCCCCGCCCCCGCCCTCGTACCCCCGCTTCTTCCTGGACCTGCTGATGTGAACCGCCGTACCCCTCCCCAGATCTTCGGAGCGACAGGAGCCTCCCGCGCCTACAAGGCGCGCCCCTCCCGGCGGACTCGCCGCTCTCTTCCAGGGCTTATCTTCCCCGCTCAGATTGCCGACGTGGGCGCCTCTGAGCCCGCCGGCGCCGACGCCTACAGCGCCCCGGAGCTGCTCACGTCCATCGCGCCTAGGTCCGTCCGCCGCCCCTGTACCCCCCTTTCCAAGCTTGCTCTCCGCGCCCAGCCGACCGCGTCCGGCGCAGGCCGACGCCGGCTGCGGACGTCTTCGCCGCAGCGGTCCTCTTCAACGAGGCCCTCTCCGGCCGACCGCCCTTCCCGGACCTCCCCCCGATGGATGTGCGCGGGCGTACCCCCCCCTCGCCTTCTCCCCTTCTCCCCCGCCGAGCTCGGCCGGCGCAGGTGCTGCGCCGCATCGCAAACGGGGAGCGTCCGGAGCTGGCGGCGTGGCCACCTGCGCTGGCGAATCTGATTCGGCGGATGTGGGACCAGGAGCCGACCAAGCGACCGTCCGCTGCGGAGGCCGCCCGCGCCCTCTCCGCTGCCGCCGCGGCTCCCGTGAGCGTACCCCCCTCGCCCCCCTCCCCCTCCCCTTCCGTGCTCGAGCATGTACCCCCGCAGGACGCGATCTCGTTCGACCCGCCCTCGCCTGTCGGAGAGATCCGTTTCGGGCCCTCCGCCGTACCCCTTTTCTCCTCCAGCCCCCCTCTGCTCCTGACGGGCCCCCGGCCTGCCCCGGCCCCGCGCGCGCGCCCGACGACGGCCCGGGCCGCCCGACGCCCCCGCCCCCGCCCCTCCCCCTCCTCTTCGCCCTCCCCCCCGCCCTCCTCGCCTCGTGCGCCGGCGTCCCCGCCTCCGCGCCCTCCGGCACCCCCAGTACCCCCCGTCTTCCGGTGCGACTGCGTCCCAAGGCATCCACCCTGCGTACCCTGCAGGCGCCCCCCGCCCCCGCCCCCGCCTCGCTCGACCCGATCCCCCACCCGCCTTCGCCCCGTCGCCCCCTCCCGCCCGCCCCGCCCCCGCTCTGTACTACTTCCCCCTCCCCTCCGGCTTCGCCCCGTTCCCTTCCCTGCCCCGCGCCCCCGCCTCTCCCCACTTCTCCTTCCCTGCCCTCGGCTCGGCCCGGCCGGACCGCCCCGCCGCGGCAGCCGAGGCGGCCCCGCCCCGTCCCCCTCAGGCGTTCTCGCCCTTTGCCTCTCCTTCTTCCCCCGCGGGGCCCGCCGACCCCAGCCGCCCGTCCTTCTCCTTCGGCGGCGCCGCGGCGGCCGCCGGGGCGAGCTCGCCCAACTCCGGCCCCGGCTCCCCGCCCGTCTTCTCGTTCTCCCCCTCCCCGCCCCGGGCCCCTACCCCTTCCCTTGCCCCTGCCCCTGCCCCTGCGCGCCATTCCTTCACCTTCTCCTCGCCTGGCGCGGCCGAGCTCCCCCCCTCCCCCTCCCCTTCCAGCCCGGTACCCTCCTTCATTTTCGGCTCCCCCGCCTCCCCTCCCCCCACGAGCCCGGCCCCCTTCGTCTTCGGAGGCGGCGTGCCCCCGCGGCCCTCCTCGGGTTCGGACGAGACGGCGCCCTTGGTACCCGCCGTCTCTCCGGCCCCGCCGGCGTCAGAGGGCGCTGCGTCGACGTCTCAGCCGCCCGCTGGGGCCGGAGCGGGAGCCGCCGAGGCGTCTGGGCCCCCCCTCGTCAGCCCCCTCTCCGCGACTGAGGCTCGCCCTCTCTCCTCTTCTCCCCTCCCACCTTCGCCGGACCCGGCGACCCCGTTCGTCTTCGGAGGAGCACCCGCCTCACCTCCCGCGGCTTCCTCCGGCGGATCGGCGTCCGGCGGGCCCGGCGCTTCTGATGATGTGCCCCCGGCCTCCCCACCCCCGCTGGCGGCCGAGGGGTCGCCGGCGCGGCTTTTCGAGCCGGGCCGCTCGGAAGAGGCGGAGGCTCCCCGCGGCCGCCCGCGGCGCGCCGTCCGTGTGGGCGCGCCGCGGGCGCGCGCGCGACCGGCCCGCACGCTGAGCGAGGAGCGGATGGAGCGGCTCGAGGCCGCATTCGCCGCCGCGTCGGTATCCCCCGGCGCCGCCTCCCCCCGCTTCGCGCCCGCACCCCCGTCCGCGTACCCTCCCGCTGGCACGTCCCCTGGGCGGCGGGCGGCGTTCCCCACTGCCTTCGAATCGTCGACACGCACCGGGCCGAGCCACATCGTACCCCTCCCCCCGCCCCTGGTCACGTACCCCCCCGCCGCGGCCCTCTCCGCCATGTCCCCCGCCGAGCTCGCCTCCGTCCGCCGCTTCACGGTATCCCCCCCTAGAACGACCCGAAAATTGCGTGCCCCTGAGCTTGCCCTCCTTCCGCCAGGTCTCGCATCCTGAGCGCGGCAGCATCACGTGGGATGGTACGCCCACTCATCCCGTACCCCCCCCCCACGCCCCCTTCCCCTATCTCACGATTTTGGTAGGCCCGCTGGACCTGCGGGGCGCCTGCCTGCCCGGCGCGGTTGAGTTCCATCAGCGGAGCGTCCGAGTGGACCCCGCCACGGGTGCGCCCTTCCTCCCCCCCCTGCCCCGCCCTGCTAGGTTATTGCGAGATTTATCGTGCCGCGCAGCTCCGGCGCTGGCGGGCCCGGCGCTGGTCGTGCTTAAAGGGGTACGGCGGAGGAATGATTACTCGCGGCTCCGTTTCGAGCTCGAGCGCTACTGCCTTAACGTGCGCCGGCCCCCGCCCGCCCCCCCCCCCCCCCCCCCCCCCCCCCCCCTCTTCTCTGCTACTCCCCCTATCCTCTTCCTCGCTGATATCTGCCGCAGCGGGGTGCTCGCTTCATCTCGTACGATCCACGTACCCTGGAGTGGCGCTTCTCGGCCCCCGGCTTCCCGCTCCCCTGACCTAGAGCTAAACCTTCCCGTGGCCGCCCCGGCTGTGGCTCTCGAGCCCGGCAGCCTTCTTCTGTAACCCGGCCCCCGGGCCCGTGTCCATATTGTGCGCCAGTGTCCCCGACCGGCCGGCCGTGGCAGGCTGCTGCATGCGCAGTGCACCGAGCCTGATCGAATTCTCTCCCGATCCTTATCATGATGATGATTTCCCCGGCCCCGTCGCACCGCTTTTTCGCGAATGCCTTCGGAAGGCCCGCAAGATCTTAGCTGTGAAACGAGCTCGAGGTTGACCGGGGGAGGTCCCTCTCCAGCCCAACAGCCTTATACCTTGTCACGAAAGGCGAGCTACGTACTACGGTATATACGCTGGACTATATATATTGCCAACTGCGAAAGAAAATTCCCCCGCGCGCGCCGCGGCCGGCCCGCGGCCGGCGCCGGCGGCGGTCGCGATTCAATCCCTTTGATTCTTGCAATTGGCCCCCACGAATTATTCCCTTAATTATAATTTCCCGCAGTCCCCCCCTAATGATCCAATGCCAACGTACCCGCACCCCGCTCAATCCCCCAAACGAAATGGCGCGCGAGAGCTCGAGCTCGAGCAGCGCGAAGCTTAAGCTGTCGCGAGCAGCGGCGAATTCAAACGGCAGCGAAGGTGAGCTTTGGCAATCAAGGGGTCGACGATGTGAGCTGATTGCAATCGGGCGTGATTCTTGCAGTTCTTGTGCGCGAGCAATGCGAGACGCACGCCTCCGCATCGATATCCAGCAGAGTGGAGGCAGCTTTCGCGAGCGGTGCGCGTGCTCCGTAATCAGCCCTCTAGATATGATATGCTCCGATCGCGGATTTCGAATTTCGACTTTCGGGCGGGCCGGGACGGCGCGCGTACGTCGTTGGCGCCCGGGCCCGAGATTATATTTAATATTGACCTGCGCCCACGCGCCGATATTAATTGCAAATTTGTAAATTTCAACTTCGCGATCGATTTTTTCCAATCACAGCTGCAGGCAACGTGTACGCGCATGGCGCGTCGAGCACGCAGAGCGACGTAGCAGAAGCGCCCATGTGCACGATTGCGAGCGGCCGCGGTGCGCCTGCCATTGATCAACGAATTGATCGACCTTGCCATTGCGCTTGCCAGTTTCTATTTTAAAGCCTTGAAGTCTAAGTTGAAGATATGCATGCATGACCGTGATTTAATAGTCTCCTACAGGTCCGTCGATCGTGGAGGCTATTATGATGGCCGGCGGCAGCCCGCTGGATGTGCTGCCAGACGAAGTACTGGGCCGCATGCTGTTCCTGGCCACGCGGGGGGCCCGGATTTTCAAGCCAGTTTGCAGGCGGATGTCGCCTCTCGACCCACACGACGGCAATATCGATTGCAAGCCGGACGGGCAGCCGGACAAGCTCGTGAAGCTGAAATCGGTCTGCCGGCGGTTCCGGCGGATCGTGAACGACGGCAGCCTCGGCCTGTGGGACCGAGTGGCTTTGCGGGATCCGAACGACGCGGCGGTAGATGCGCTGGCGAAGCTGCCGTGGAAGGCGCGGAAGGCCGTGCGGTGCATCTCTCTAGAGGGCGGCAGCATCAGCCAGGCGGGCTACGGGCGCCTCTTCTCAGCATTCCGACAGCATTTGGAGGAGCTGTACGTTTCCTTCGACGATGCAGCTGCGACAGGCGTTAAACTTTCTGGAGTGGGGGCCGTCAAAAAACTCGGCAGCCTCCGCAGCCTGCACATCGGCCTCAAATCTACGGTTTGGCCATGGGCTTCATCGCATTGCACCAAGTCCATTCTTCGAAAGCCGCTCGCATCCATCCAGTTCCTCTCGAAACTCGAGGTGCGTCATGTTCAGCTTAGCTTTAGCTTATAATTACCGTCGTACTAGTACAATTGGCCATATGATTTTCTGATCATGAACTCGAGCTCATGCATATGATCATGATCAGGCTCTCGATCTGGACATTCCCCTCCATGCATCTGTTCTGGAAGGCCTGGCCCCGCTCGCTTCCACCCTTCGGGCGCTCTCATTCAGAGCGGTTTTGGCCGACGATCGCGAGCGGGATGACCTCACGGCAGCAATCGTGGCGGCGTCGAAGTTCACCTTGCTGGAACGCCTGCAGCTTTCCTGTCGGTCGGCAGTTCACGGCGGGCAGCTTTGGCCGACGGCAAGCGAAGTCGCTCTTCGGTCGCTGGGCGCCTTGACGAAGCTTCGAGGTGAGCCGTTTATATCTTGTACACGATACATCATGCAATGCTGTTCTTTAATTACGTATACGTATACATGGCGTGCACTTGCACGTGCGCATTGCATGGCAGTCCTCGATCCATTGTTTTCGCTGGGCTGGCTGGGCTTCCTCAACAGCATGCCTCTTCTCGAGCACACGACGATTTCCGTGAGGAAGGACGTCTTTAACATTGACTTTTCGGTCTTGTCCCAATTACAGTCGCTGCGCTCTCTCACGCTTGCCGACGAGAGGATGATTGTCGATGCCAAGCTGATGACCGCCCTCGCCAGCCACGAGTCTCTCGAGGTGGGACATGCGATTGCGAGTCGTGCACGCCTTTATAATCAGTAGACTTATACTATGGCTGATCCAAATATTAATTGCAAGGGGGGAAAAGAAGACCGAAGGTCTTCCCCCCCTTGCTTCCCGTTCCCTCGCTTCAGCCAAAAGTTTTCTATGAGGCCGTTTTCGAGGTCCAGTTTGCAACAAAAATGTGCCGAAATTCGGTGGGAGCGACACGTGTTTGTCGCTGCGGCCGTCCATGCAAAAAAAGGTTTTCGAGGGCGAAGACCAGTTTTCCTCGACTTGAAGCATGGAAACCAACTTCTCTCTCATTCCGGTCTTCGAATTCCTTCCGCGGTTCTAGCGAAGACCAGTTTTCCTCGACTTGAAGCATGGAAACCAACTTCTCTCTCATTCCGGTCTTCGAATTCCTTCGAATTCCGCGGTTCTAGCGAAGGCCAGTTTTCCTCGACTTGAAGCCTGGAAACCAACTTCTCTCTCATTCCGGTCTTCGAATTCCTTCCGCGGTTCTGCATGGAACCACTTCTCCCTAGCCTGTCTTGCTCGATCTCCTCTAGATTTCCACTTCCTCGCACTGCGCCGCGTACGCCGCACGGAATTACTTAAAAATTCTCCCTCGCAGTGCGCCGCGTACGCCGCACGGTACCCGTGCCGCCTGGACTACTTTTGACTGCACTGCGGCATCAAGCTTGCACCGCAGCACGTGCACCGAAGCAAGCGCAGCCCGTGGGCCGGATTGGCCCGTACCGCGTAGCTTTTCCTTGCGATCCAGCCTCTGCTCGCAGCCGCCAGATGTCGCAGCCTCTGCTCGCGAATTCAAGATCTTGTCTACCAGATGCGCGGCGGGAGCGAGCAGCGCGCCAGCCGCGTGGCTCTGCGGGCGCTCGAGGCGGCGGGCCGCCTCACCATGCTCTCGCAAGACGGCTCTCTTCAGGACCGGCGCCGCTGGCTGCCGCTCACCCCCATGCTCGACAGCGTTTTTCCGCTCCAGAACAACCTTTCATATACAGTGCGCTGAATCTGGCCTTTCATTCAGGCTTTTCTTTATTCGGTTAGATCGCAGCGTCTGCATATCAGCCGCTGAGCCCTTTTCTATTCTTTTCAATCATATATAATCTGTGTCTATCTTTACTAAAAAAAAAATTTGCTCGGATAGGTCCGGCCAGGCAGGGAGGGGGTTGCCCCCCTCCCCACGCGCCGCTGTTTCCAGCGACTCGGCCGGACCCTTGTGTCTATCTTTACTACTTCAACCTGCCGCGCGCTCTGGGCCGGGGTCGATCTACATCTGCCCCGTGCATGTTCGTGCCACTACTACTCTTTCATTAGATCCCGATTCCCCCCTTGCACCCCCGGCGCGCCAAACGCGGCCGGGCCCCTAGTGATCTGCCTCTTAAGCATGTTTGCATTGTTTGCACAGCACGCCAACCTTCGTCTCTGCGTGGAGGCGTTCAAGAGACTCGCCGCGACGAGCCTCGTCTGGCCCAACCTCTGCAGCTGCAAAATTCACGCCTCGGCCATAGTCACGCGCAACGGTACACGCACTTCGCGCGTGCTCGCTGACATTCCGCAGCCGGGGTGCACGCAGTGCTCGACTCCCTCGTTCATGTTCGATTTCGAATTTCCTGAATTCTCACGTCGTGCCGCACAGCGCCTTGTGTCGGACGCGCCGTCGCTCGACGTCCTGGAGGTCGATTCTCCCCTCCCCATCTTCACGGACCCCGGAGCAGTCTCGTCGCTCAGCTCCCTACATCTCAGCAAACTGAAGGCGGGCGATATCATTTTTACTTTTATTCTAGGCTCGCGGTCCGCGGCCAAGTGGAATTTGATCCAACGGACTTGAGCAGGTCACGGAGACGGCTGCGAAGAGACTCGGTTTCGTGGGGCGCGGGCACCTGCGGTTCATGCTGAGGGACACGCGCCTCGTCTTCGCCGGCGTGGCTGCGCCTGCGCAGCCGCGGCCGGTACCGGTACCGGCGCACTCCGCTGAAGCCTCGAATGCGAAATCAAATTCCAGCTGCCGTTCGACTGGCTACGCTTCCTCTTAAGCGCGAATTGGAACGCGAACCCTACTACTCCGTCAGCTTAGCTTATTTTAGATCTGTTTCGATTTTCTGGTCCCAAACCTCTTTTTGCAAATGATGCACGGTAGCGTTGGTCCCAAACCTCTTTTTGCAAATGATGATTTTTGGAATCTTGGGCAAGCGTTGGACCGCCGCGTCCGCGGCGGGGGCATGCACATGTACAGTGGAGGGACGCGGGCTCTGATCATGATCAGCGGGGAGCAGTCACGTGCAATTATCATGAGTCAGCTGCAGACAGATTTCGGCGCACGTGGCGAATTGACCGCGAAAAAAGCGAATTGAAATCTGAATACGGGATGGATAAATCTGAATCTGAACCTCTGTAGAAGCTAAAAATATAATATGGGATGAAAGCCTAGCTTTAGGCGAGAAGCAGCTAAACTATACCTCGAATGGAGAAAAGCGACAAAGTACAATCAACCACAGGACAACATGAACTGATCATGAGCTGAAATGAACGGACTGAACAAAAGAGTGGATATCGATTAAAGAGTTATAGATAGGCAAGAATCCAAACATTGAAAGCTAACCTCTACGAGAGCTAATCAATTGAGCCGATATCGATGCATATTTGAGCAGAAGCGTAGTTTGAAACGGCCAATGGCGGAGGCCGGATAACTCTCGAACGGGTGTTCCTAGCGCTGTAAAAGCTCTTCAGAAGGCACAGCGGGCGGCCGCCCCCCCGCTCCGGGGCCGCCCTCGGCGCCCTCGTCGGGCCCCGGGGTCAGCAGGCCCGCGGAGATCGCCGTGGGCGCCGGCGAGGGCCGCTCGGCCGCGGGGCGGGGGTACACGCCGAGCGGGGCCAGCCGGCGGCGCCCGAGGCCCCCGCGGCCGTCGCGAGGAGGGCCGGGCGAGGAGGGCGGCGGCGGCGGCGGGGAGAGGGCCACAGGGGCGGGCGCGGCGGCGGCGGCGGCGGCGGCGGCGGCGGCGGCGGCGCGGGCGAAGCGTGCCTCCTCGAGGGCGAGCTCCTCGCCGGGCGTGGGCGACGCCCGCAGCAGCTCCGCCGGCAGCAGCTCGGGCGCCGGCGAGGCGCGCGGGCCCCGCCCCGGCTGCGGCGTCGCCGGCGCCGCCGCCTGGGCCTTGGGCGCCGCCTCCGCCTCCTGTGCTTCCTCCGCCGTCGAAGTCTTGAAGGCGACGCGGGGCTCAGCGCCCAGTCCCGGCGGCGCCCCGCCTCGCCGAGCCACGCGCGCAGCCGCAGCGCCGCCCCGCCCGCGCCACCGCCCGCCTGCACACCAAGTCGGGAGGGGCGGGCCGGGGCGGGCGGGGCGGGGCGGACGCGAGGGGCCGCGGGGCGAGGCGGGCGAAGTGGGGCGCGGCCTCCCGCACCGCCAGCACCGCCGTCAGCGCCAGAAAGGCCTGCGCCGCCGGTCAGCGGGGCCCGCTAGACGCCGCCGGCGTCGGCGAGCAGGCAGAGGTCATTGGACGGACGAGGTTGGCGCCGAAGAGGGTGCCCGCGATCGCGGCCTCGTCGGGCGTGCCCTCCGCCTCGCCCCGCCCCGGCACCCCGTTCGCCGCCCGCCCGCCCACGGCCTCCCCGCGTCCGCCTGCCGCACGCCGCGCGCCGCGTAAGGAGTAGAGCCGGCGAGGCCGCCCGCCCGCCGCGTGAGCGTTAGGAGCAGCCGGGCGGAGGGGGGGGGGGGGGGGGGGGGGCGGGCGTCCCTATCATTCTCTGGCCTGATCGGATCGGGAGGGGCCTAAGCGGGGCGGGGCGGGGGAGGAGCGGGCGCCGGCGCCCCGAAAGATCCCCGATCCGGTCGGGTCGGGCCGGCGGGGCCTGGGGCCGGCGAGAGGCGCACGGGGAGGCGTAGAAGAAGAGGCCGAGGTAGAGCGTCAGCGCGTTCGTGCCCATCCCCGCCAGATCGTACGCCTGATTACAGGGGCGCCCGCTCAGCATTGGGGCGGGGCCGGGGGCGGGGGCGGGGGCAGGGCTAAGGTCCGGGGCTCCAAGATTGCTTGAGGCGGCCCGCTCAGCCTAGGCCTCATAGCGCCGGGCGGGGGCGGGGCCGGGCGGGGGCGGGGCGGGGGCGGGCCTGGAGGAGGCGGGAGTTGAAGGGGAGGAAGCGGGCCGACGCCGCGAAGAAGACGCCTGCGCGGGCGGCAGCCGGGTCGAGACGAGAGGGCCGAGCAGAGCCGAGCAAAGCCGAGCGGAGGCGAAGCAAAGCGGACCGAGGACGGCGAGGGCGAGGAGGGACTGCGTGCGGCCCGAGCGGAAAAAAAACACCGCCATAAAGAGCACCTGCGGGGGGGGGGGGGGGGGGGGGGGGAAGGCGGGCCGGGCCGGCCGCGTCAGAGGCGGGCCGAGCGGGCCGGCTTAGCTTGGGAGCCGCTAAGGGAATCAGGAGGAGGAGGCGCCCCCGGCCCCGGGCGCTCCGGATCTCGTGTGGGGGCGGGCGCGGGCGGGACGGGGCGGGCGCGGGCGGGCGGGGCGGGAGCGGGCGGGGCGGGGCGGGAGCGGGCGGGGCGGGGCGACTTTGCGCAGGGGGAGGGGGGGGGAGGGGGGGAGGGGGAGGGGAAGGGGGGGGGGTGCGCACGGCGACTTTGCGGACGAGGGTGACCGGCTCCCAGAACCAGAAGCCGCGCCGGTACCCCTGCGCGAGACGCGCAGGCCGGGCGGAGGTCAGGCGCTTAGAGAGAGGCGAGAGGGCAGCGAATCCGCGGAAAGGAGGCGGCTTGTAGGGGCGCGTGGAATCAGCGAATCCCTCTAGCGAATCCCTTTAGGATCGACCTAATTGTAGGCTGCGCCCTAGGAGCGGCCTAACTACAAGCTGGGATCGGCGCAATGCAAGCACACGCATGATGTAAGCCTAATTATCCAGCTGGGATCGGCTTCGAACTCTAGGCTGGGGTCCCTATGCCGCGCTCGCCCCCTTCTGCGAATCGAGGGGGCGCACGGCATAGAGGAAGGCGTAGCGGCGGACGGCGCGGGGGTCGGCCTGCGGCCCGAACAGCTTCACCCGGTTCCAGTGCAGCAGCTGCGCGGCCGGCGGGCGGGGGCGGGGTGAGGAGGGGACGGGGGGAGGGCGGGGCGGGGACGGGGGACGGGGCGAGGGGGCGGGGGCGGGGCGGGGCGGGGCGGACGGCGAGGGCGAGGGCGGGGATGCCGAGGGCGACGAGGAGGACACCGGGTACCCCCGCGCCCAGCGCCCACCGCCAGTGCTCCGCCGTCCAGCACGCCACGCTCCTGCACCCGCGTTGGTTAGGTTGTCGAGGGCTGGTTGGATGGTAGGGCTGGGGGCGGGCGGGCGGGCGCGCATGTCCTGGACGAGGACTGTGCGGCCGCCGAGGCGGGCGCATGCGAAGATTCGGAGAATCTGGCGCGTCGCCACCGGATGGACCTGCCATGCGGCGCGCCGCTTAGCTTGCTCGGCACGAACGAGTCCGAGAGGGTTTCCTGACCAGGAAGAGGCAGACGATGGCTGCGACGACGTAGAGGTCGACGAGGTCGGGCAGGATCGGGCGGGGCGGCTCCGGCTCGGGCTCGGGCCCGGGCTCCGGCCCTGCCTCCCCCGCCTCTCCGGCGCCCCCGCGGCGGGGGCGGCCTCGGCCTCGGCCTCGGCCGCGCCCGCGGCGCAGGCGCCACCAGGCGGCGACGAAGGGGAGGAAGAGGGCGGGGAGGAGGAGGGCGAGGGGTACGAGGCAGAGCGCCGCGACGAGCTTGCCGTAGGGCGCCAGCAGCGGCGAGAGGGGGTACGCCTGCCCGAGAGTTGGAAAGGGTCGCTTGGCAAGAGCAAAGAGTAGAGAGACGAGGGCGGGCCTGGTCGTGGAAGGGGGCGGGGGCGACGAGGCCGAGCATGCAGTCAAGCGACGCCACCGACTCGATCGAGACCGACATCGCCTGCGCCCGCCCGCCCGCCCGCCCGGAGCCCCCGCGTCAGCGCGGCTTCGCCTAGAGACGAGAGTAGCGCTGGCTGCGCGGGGCTGCGCGGGGCGGGGCGGGGCGGACGGCCTGGGCGGAGAGGAGGTTGACGAAGGGGCCCGGCCAGTAGAGGTCGAGGTCCACCGCCATCGCCTGGATCTGCGGGGCGGGGAGGGGAGGGGCGGCCCCGAGGGTGAGGCGCGCGCGGGCGGAGGGCGCATATGGCTGGATCTTCTAGGGCGGGGGGGGCGCATGGAGGGGCGGCGTGCCTGGGCGTAGGTGACGAAGAGCTTGAGGAGGGTCCCCGCCTGCCCGCCCCGCACCTCCGTCCCCGGCAGCGCCGCGCCCCGCGCCACCGCCGCGTTCTGCCGGTGCGAGCTGAGCTTCGAGCGCTGGGGCGGGTGGGGGAGGCCCCGAGGGGCGGCCAGCACCTGGCGCCAGGCGGAGAAGACGAGGAGGAGGGCGACGCCGATGACGAGGGCCGCGACGCCCAGCGAGACCAGCCGCAGCGCCCCCGCGCCTGGGCACCTGCGCGCGGGCGGGGCGGGGCGCGCCGCCGGCGTCAGGGCCGCGGGCGGAAGGAGGGGTCGAGAAATGGCGGGCGGGCGAGGCGCGCACCGCCTGCAGCCGAAGCCATGGTGGCGGCCGTAGCCGGGCTGGCAGACCGTGCACAGGGGCCTGCGCAGGTGCGATCCCGAGCCGCGCGTCTTTGAGAAGGTAGGTGGGGGGCGGGGCGGGGCGGGCGCCGGCGCACCCCGAGTAGCCCTCGGAGCACTCGCCCGACGCGTCGCCCCCGAGGCACTGCGCCGAGGCGTCAGGCGGCGCCCGAGGCGTCGGCGCCGGCGCGGGCGAGACGGATGGATGCGGGCAGCTTTAGGTTGCTGTCTTCGCTAAAGCGAGGTGAATGTGATTGTTGGATGCGGGCATTCTTAGGTTGTTGTCTTCGTTTGAGCGAACGGTATGTGTGGTAGGTATGGTTTAGCGATAGATGCATATGCATTAATATGGATCCTTAGGTTGTCTTTGGTTAAGCGAGAGGTACACTATCAATCAAAGCGGAAGAAGAGGCGCCCTAAGGTCAAAGCTCAAAGAGGCACGCGGAGCGGCGCGCCTCGTCGTTGAGGCACAGGAAGAACGACTCGGGCTCCCCGGGGGGGCGCCAGTAGCCCGGGGCCACGCGGAGGCGGTCCGCGCCCCCCGCGCAGTCGCCCCCCAGCGGGCACTCCTCGCACGTCGCGTTCTGCGGGGGCCGCCGCTCGGGCGCCGACTTCGAAGTCTGGAGGGCGGGTCGGGCGGGCGCACGCGGGGACTGTCGGAGAGGGAGTAGGTGCCGGGCGGGCAGACGTGGCAGACGAGCGAGGCCGGCGGGAGCGTCTCGCCGCGCACGCAGCCGCGCAGCGGGAGGAAGGCCGTCGCGCGCGCCTCGGCGCCGGCCGGCCCGAGGCGCGCCGAGAAGCGGAGCCCGTGCGCGGCGCCGGGCTCGGCGGTCACGTGCAGGTCGTCGAAGCGCGCCACGCCGCCGACGGTGTACCCCGCCGACGCCGGCCCCGCGTCCCCCGCAAAGCTCCCGTTCACCTCCGCCGCCGCTGCGCGCACCGCCCGCTTGGGTGAGCGGGCGGGCGGGCAGGCCGGGTCGGGCCCCTCTCGCCCGGGTCCTCCAAAAGGGCGGACCGCGGACGAGGACGGGGCCGCTGGCGGAGGCCGCCTCGACGGAGACGAGCGTCCCCGCGTCCGTCGCCACCCGCTGCGCCCGCGTCAGCCGCCCGCGCCGGCCTCGGGCGGCGGGGCCGGCGCGCCTGGCCGTAGGCGTCGAGGAGCTCCACCTCGAAGGCGGCGTGGCCCCCGAGCTCGCCACCGGCCCCGCCCCGTCTGCGCCGCGGTGAGGCGGGCGAACGCGCGAGCGAGCGCGCGTTCTCCGGGGGCACCGGTGCGGCGGACGGAGAGGGAGACGGGGCCGCTCGCCGCGAGGGCGCCGTAGGCGGCGATGGGCGGCGGCGCGGCGCCGGCGGTGTGGACGCGGAGGGCGGCGGCGGCGGCGGCGGCGCCGGCGGCGGCGCGGGGCGCGTACGCGCCGGTGGTGTCATCGGCGGCTGTGCTGCTCGGGGCGGCGGCGGCTGCGCCGCTCGGGGCGGGGGCGAGGCGCTGGAAGACGGGGCAGAAGACGGCGCCCGAGGCCGCCTCGAAGAAGGCGACGCCGCCGCCGCGCCGCGCCGCGTTGCCCGAGGCGCTCACCGCCGCCGACGCGTCCACCGCCACCGCCGCGCACGGCACCGCCGCCGTCGCCGCCAGCGACACGACCGCCCCGTCCTGTCGCCAGAGCAGGAATATTTGAGTATACGTAGGTCGGAGCGAGCCGATCGCGAATCGAAGCGCGTTGTTCTCGGGGCACGGACCGCGGCGGTGTTGTTGGCGAGGAGGAGGGAGCCCTCGAAGAGGACGCGGCCGCTCTCGTGGGCGCTCACCTGAACGCGCGCGCGCGCTCACCCGAGTCAGAGGGGGCGTCGCGTCGGATCGCTCTAAGCTAAAAATTTAAGGGGAGGCAGGCGCACGACGCCGCCGGGGCCGCCGGCCGCGTTGCGGCGGACGGCGCTGTCCGCCACGCTCATCGCCGCCGCGTCCCGCACGACGAACGCCCCGCCCGAGCCTGCGCCCGCCCGCCCGCCCGCCCGCCGGCCCCGCTCAGTAATGCCCCCGGGCTCGCGCGACGCCGGAGAAGCGAGCGAGCGGGCGCGGACCGGAGGCCGAGTTGTTCTCGACGCGGGTGCGGTTCATCCGGAGGCGCGCCGTGCCGCCGGCGTACGCCGCGCCGCCGGCGGCCGAGCGCCCGCCCTCGAGCGCCGCCCCGTCCAGAGCCGCCTCCGCGCGGTCGGAGAGGTGCAGGGCGCCGCCGGCGCGCCCCGCCGCGCAGCCGGCGAGCTGCGCCGCGCCCGCCGCCTGCGCGTGCGCCTCGATCGATCAGAGGCCGGCAGCCGGGCCGGCGCCGCAGCCGGCGCCGCCCCGCCCCAGTCTCACCTGCACCGACGCCGACTCGGAGGCGTGCACGCAGCCGCCGTCGCGCCCCGCCGAGCAGTTCGAGAGGCGCGTCCCGTTGAGCTCCAGGCTCCCCGAGCCGAGCACGCAGGCGAAGCCGCCGTCCAGCTGCGCCGCCGCGCCCTCGACGGAGCCGCCCTCAAGACGGACCGAGGCGCGCCCGGCGAGGTCCAGGGCGCCGCCGTGCTCGGCGCGGTTCCCGGCGAGGCGCGCCCCGAGCAGCGCGACGCGGGCGAAGCCGCGGGCGGAGAGGGCGCCGCCGCGGCCCGCGCAGGTGTTGCCGATGAGGCTGCAGCCCTCGAGGGAGGGGCGCGCCTGCTCCATCGCGGCCACCGCCCCGCCCCGCTTCGTCGCGCGGTTCCCTTCGAAGAGGGCGCCCCGAACGGCGAGGCGGGAGGGGTACTCCCCCTTGAAGACCGCCGCGCCCCCGTAGCCGTCCGCCCTGTTCCCAGCGAAGCGCCCGCCCTGCGGCGAGGTTACTCGAGCTAGCGCTCAGTTCTCTTTAAGAAGGACGTACGGCGACGTCGACGTTGGCGTTTTCGGAGAAGAGTGCGCCGCCGTCGCCGCCGACGGCCGCGCAGGCCTCGAAGGCGCACCCGTCCGCCGTCAAGTTGTTCGTCGCGGCAACGTACACGGCGCCCCCTGCGGGCGGGCGGGCGGGCGGGCGGGCGGGGCGTCGGCCGCGGCGCGGGCGGGAGGCCTTCGAGCGGCCTGGCTCAGCAGACCGCGGACGGCGGAGCAGCGGCGGAAGGTCGAGTTGCTGGCGGAGTAGCTCGTGGCCCACACCTGGGACCGGGCAGGCTTAGGCGTCAGAAACGAGATCGTTCGGGACTTAGGACTTGGGGAAATCAAAGAAACATAGGGAACTTAGGACTTAGGGAAATCAAAGAAAAATCAAAAGCTTAAGCTTAGGCAGCGAGGCGCGCCTCGTCAGCGTAGAGGGCGGCGCCGGCAAAGGCCGTGTTCCCCTCGAACAGGCTGCGGTGCAGGGCGGGACGGGGCGCGGCGGGGCGTGAGAGGCGGGGCGGGGCCGGGGCGCGAGGGGCGGGGCGGCCCGCGCCTGTCGATCACGAAGACAGGCGCCTCGCGGGCCGCGACGGCGCCGCCGCCTGCGCCCCCGGCCGGCCAGCAGCGGTCAGCGACGGAAGCTTTTCGGGGCCCGGGGCGCGAGCGAACGCACCGAGGCGGGCAGAGTTCTGGCGCAGCGTGCACCCTCGGATCGTGACGTTCGCCGCGGCGGGGATGCCCTGACCCTGCACGAAGAGCGCGCCTCCGATATCTGGCGACGGCCGTGAATTTGAAGAGCTTTTCGTGCGCGCCGGCGCGGGCGGGCGGGCCGCGCGCGCGCACAGGCGGCGGCGTTGTTCTCGAAGAGGCTGTCCTGGAGGTGGATGCCGGGGGGCAGCATCTGGCGGACGCTCTCAGCGGTCGGCGCGGCTTCCGGGCCCATAGCTATCGCGGCTGCAAGCAGCCTACCTTCCAGTCCGGGGGCACGAATCCGAGTTTGTCAGAGACGAGCAGGTACTCGATCTGGCGCGACGGTGAACCTTAGCGAAAGCTGCAGCCCAGAAGAAAGAGCTAGGCGCACGAGCTCGTAGACGCGGATGGCGGCCCCGAAGCTGGATGACGAGACTGGCGCGGCGCAACGAACCTCAAGGCGGGGCAGGAACGGATTAGAAGCGGGACCGGCCGACGCACAGTGGGTGTTCCCGAAGAAGGTGCAGCGCGATATGAGGAGCTGGCGCCCGGCGCCCGGCGCGCGGGGGTCGGCCTGGGGCGCGGCGAGGGCTCGACGCTGGGGGGCGGCGCGGGTCACCTCGCGAGTAGCTGAGAGGGAGACAGCGCCGCCGCCCGAGGCGGAGTTGTTCGCGAGCGCGCACGCCTCCATCACAACCTGGCGCGAGCGCGCGAGCTCAGCTCTGCTCAGCTCTGCTCCGCTCTCCGGAGCGACCCGGCCCCGCGCTCGCTCGCTCGCCTGGCGGGACGCTCCGATTTCGAGGCCGCCGCCGCCCGCGTACGTGAACGCGCGCGCTGCGGGGCGCATCAGAGATGCGCGATTACGACGGCTCGAGGCCAAGCAGAAGAGGGCGGACTCTGGCTGTTGTTCGAGAAGAGGCACCCCTGGAAGCGCACGAAGGCGGAGGACTGAACGAGGCCGCCGCCGCCCTTCGCGTCTGCCGCGCCCCCCGCGGCTCAGCCGCCCGCGGGCGCACGGCAAAGCGCTGGCGCCGGGCGCTGGCGGCCGCGCGCGGCGTGCGGACCGGCCACGTTCTGAGTCAAGTTGCTGTCGGCGACCGTGATGTTCTGCGGGGCCGAGCGGCGCGCGCGGCATGGTCAGGCCGAAAGTGGGCGCCCGGGCAGCCGTAGCGCACGCGGCCGTTGCGGATCGCGAAGCCGGCGCCGCCGATGTGAATGTCGGGGACCCACATGTTCCTCGTCCAGACTGCAAGCGGGCGGGTTAAATGTATATGGCTATCGCATTGGGGAAGGAAGATGAATTTTAAGACGAGGGCGCGCCGACGCGGTTCCCATCGAAAACACAGCGGACGACGGAGATGTTGGCTCCCCCCAAGAAATCCTGGATCGGACGTGAGCACAAGCCGGCCGGCGCGACCGAGAGACAGCGCGAGCGGGAGTACGCACCCCGTTCTTCGCGCCGCCCTCCAGGAGCAGGCCGCCGCCCGACGTGTCGCGCGGCCTGCCGTACACGTCCGTAACGTAGACAGTGTCTGCCGGCCGCCCGCCCACGGTCGGAAAATGCGGCGGCGGCGAGGGCGCGCGGGGGCCGGGGCCGGGGCCGGGGCGGCGCACGGAGCGTGTTGTTGCGGAACGCGCAGTCGGACACGACCGTGTTGGCCGTGTCGCGCACCGCGAGGCCGGCCCCGCCCGTCGTGGCTGCGCGCGCGCACGCGCGCGCGCAACGGCGCCGGCGTCGGAATGGCAAGCGACGGAGTGCCCGAAAGCCAGGGCGCCCACCGATGTTGTTCTCGAACACGCAGCGGCGGATGACGACGTTGAGGGAGCCGTACAGGCTTCCGATGCCGCTGCAGGTTCGACGTGAGAAGGAACCGCCCTAGCCTCGACCAGTTGCGAGGATGTCGACGGGTCCGGCCGCACCTGCCGCCAACGACGGCGAGGCCGCCGCCGCCCATCCCCCCCGAGTTGTTGACGAAGACGCAGTCCTGAGCGAGGGGGCGAGAGTGAGCGAGGAGGAGGAGGGGCGGGCGGGGGGCACGAGGGCGCGGGCGGGCGGGCGGGCGGGCGGGCGGCTCGGACCTCGACCGTCGAGTCGTTCACGCCGGCGAGCAGCGCGCCCCCGCCCGTCGAGAGCGTCCGCAGGAGCGCCTGGAGCCGGACGGGATGAGCCCGACGAGAATGGCGGGACGAAGCGGAGCCGAGCGGAGCCGAGCGGGGGGCCGGACCTCGTCCTCCCAGTCGGTGTAACCCCGAGGGAAGGAGAGGTCCAGCGGCGCTGGGGGGCGGGCGCAGGGCGAGGCGACCGTCAGCGGCGGCGGTGGCGGCGGGCGGGCGGGCGGGCGGGCGAGGCGAGGCGGACGCACAGGCGGCGTTCGAGTCGAAGGTGCAGTTCCGGATGGTGAGCCGCAGCGTGCTGTGCCGGCGGCTCGGCGCGCGAGGCCGGAGAGGGGGCGGGGCGGGGCGGGGCGGGGCGGGGCGGGCCTGTCCGCGTAGAGAGCGCCCCCGCCGTCGTACTGCGCGGCGTCCTCCGTCGTCCAGCCCGGTGTCCCCGAGGCGCCCGAGCCCGTGGGCGCCGACCGCACTGCCGAATTCGAAGCTTTGGCGGGGGCGTCCGAAAAGGCGCCGGCCGGGATTCGAACCGTGGATGGCGACGTTGCGCCAGAAGCGGACGCCCTCGACCAGCACGTTCGCCGAGCCGCGCATGGAGGGGTGGTCCCGCCGTATCGTCAGCGCCGAGCCGCGCTGCCGAGGACGCCGCCGCTGCCCTCAGCGGCCCGGCCCGGCGCAGAGCCGGCTCTGCCTTCGCGTACGCGCCCCGCACGCACCCAGGAGCCCCAGCCGCGCATGACGGTGAGGTTTGCGAGCGCGAACGACGACTCGAAGCCCGAGGCGTTCGCCGCCGTCTTCACGGCCAGCCACGAGGTGACGTTCTGCAGGTCTGCCGCCGCGCCGCCGCGGGAGGTTGGCCGAAGGGCCGGGGCTGAGCGCGGGGCGGGGCGGGGCGGGGCCGGGCGAACCGAAGAGAACGGTGTGCGTGCCGGCGCCGGCGATGGTGAGGTTCAAAGGAACGTCGGGACAGTTCGGCGGCCCTGCGAGGCGACGGCGCTTAGCTGAGTGGCGGCGTAAGAAAGGGGCTGCGCCGCTGCCCGGCTCACCGCCGGGGTAGCAGCGGGTCAGGTTCCGGGGTACGTCTTCCCAGACCAGCCGGCGGTTGCCCCAGCCGGTGTACCGCCCCGGGAGCACGTAGATGGTACCCCCCCGGAGGCTCCGGGCGCGCGCGGCGGCGAGGGCGGCGCGGAGGGTGCGGAAGGGGGCGCGGTAGCTCCCGTCGCCGGCGGCGTCGTCCCCGCGGGGCGAGACGACGAGGGTGCGGTTGCCGCGGGGCGGGGCCGGCACGGGGCAGTGCGCGGGGGTCCCGTCGTGGTAGGCCCCCATCGCCGTGCGGGACTCCCCCGACCCGCAGTCCGGATCGAACTGAGGGGAGGGGGGGAACTCGGTCAGGCATCGGAGCGCGCGTCACGGGGGCGGGGGAGCCGCGCACCGTCCCGCAGCCGCAGTCGCAGCCGTCCGACGCGTTGTAGTGCTCCGGCGCGCACGTCCACTCCACTGGCGCCGCAGCCGCGGCGTGAGGGGTACAAAAAGCAGGCCGCGGGGCGCGGGGCGCGTGGGGGCGGGGCGCGGGGCCGGGGGCCGGGGCGCGGGGCGAACCGGGCGCGGCGGGGGTGGAGCAGTCGGCTCCAAGGAAGCCCGCGGGGCAGACGCAGGCGCCGTCCCGGCACACCCCGCCGTTCGCGCACTCCGGGCACCGCACTGGGCGCGGCCGTGAGCGGGCCCGCGCGGCGAGGCGCCGGCGCGGCAGGGGTACAGCCGCGGGGGGTACGCACGGGCGAGGTAGTCCATGCGGACGAGGAGGCGTGGGCTGTCCGGATCCGTGTACCCCACAAGGGCGACGCTCCCCGGGACGACGACGACCAGCGGCCGCGCCTCCGTCGCCGAGAGGAGGTCGTCCCGTCCCACCAGCCGCGGGGGGTACGCCGACGCCGGGTCGGCGATCTCGATGGTGAGGTTATACCCCGCGCCGGCGAGGAGGGCGGGCGTGGGCCAGAGGGAGAGCCGTACGCCGGTGACGGCGGGGGGCGTAGGCCAGGTGGCGTTCACGACCCAGCGGCACGGGAGGGGCCGCGGCGGCGGCGAGGGGGAGAGCGCGCCCCCGAGGCCGGACGGCGGCGCCGAGCCGAGGCCGGGGCCGGGGGTCACGGCGGGGATGGAGAACGGAATGGTCGGGGCCGGGGGCCCCAGCAGCGCCCCCGAGAGGAGCCCGTAGAGGCGCAGGGTCGAGTTGGGGGTACACGTGAACGACGCTGCCGGGCCGCGTAGGCGGGGGGTACCGGCGCGGCAGGGGGGGGGGGCGAGCCGCACCGGCGACGGCGAGCGAGGCGACGCCCCAGTAATTGACGTACCCATCACTCGCGAACGCCGCCTGCGGGGAAGACGCGTGGGGACGGGCGGCGGGCGGATGCTCGGCGGGCGGGGGGCGGGCGGGCGGGGGTACCTGCGCGGTGCGCGCCTCGTAGATAACGGCCCGCGGCATCTCCGTACCCGAAAGCACCTTGCTCCCCGCCGCGCCCGCGACCTGCCGCGGCGTCGGAGGCTGCGCGGCGGGCGGCGGGGGGCGGCGCGGCGGCGGGCGGACGGTGAACGTGTCGGCGTCGGGCTCAAGCGAGAAGCGCTGGAAGCCGATCCATATCGCCTCCGACGTGGCTATCGATGTCGCTGACAGGGACCACGTGCACACCTGCCGTGCGCGTCACGATCACGTGCGCCCGGCCGCAGGCTGCACATGCGCACCATCTTCTGGTAGTAGCGAATCAGGCTCGCGCCCGTCGTGAGCGTGCTGGAGTTCATGTATGCGGACGGCGCTGTCGCGGAGAGCGAGATGGACGCCACGTTGTTGCGACTGCATGTCTGCCCCGAGCAGCCCACTCCTGCGCGGCCATTCAGCCGATCAGGCCCACGTACGCGAGTGTAATGTGATGACAGCGCACCGAGGAGCGCGATAGCTATCAGCTGGAGCAGCGGGAAGGCCCGTCGCCAAGGTTCATCGTGGAGGATCTGGGAACCCATGAATCGGCCAGGACCCGCTGTCATTGCAAGCGTCTTCTGTCGTTCGTAACCGTAGTATCGGACATGCTGTCTTAGCTATATGCGAGCTTGCGCCCCCGAAAGTTCACGTTGGCTTGCGATCAAGTTGCGATGTGTGCCGCGAGGGCAGGATGAGCTCGGGCGAGCTGCTCAATAGCGACGCGTCGGTTGCTTTGAGCCCTCTTACTCCTGCACCGGACTACCCGGCGGCTCCCTTTGCGAACCGTCAACGACAAAGATACCCCTCCTCAAGTCCCTCCCCCCTCAAAGTGAGGGAGATGGCGCGCGAGAGGCGGGCGAAGCGGGCGCGCACGGGGGCGGTGGATGGAGAAGAAGGTGACCCCGCGTGCTCAATCGGGACACGCCCGGAGGGTCTCGCTGCTGACTTCTCTGTCGATCCACGTGCGCCAGCTGCAAGCGATGCGGCGGGAGGCGGGGATTTGCACAGCTCAGCGGCAGCAGTTGCAGCCAGCAGCGGCGCGCCGATGCCGTCTTCTAGCGTCGCCGCGTTCATGGCGACCGGCGGCAGCCCGCTGGACGCGCTCCCCGACGCCCTGCTGTGCCGCATCATCTTTGAGGCAGTGCGGAGGGACTGGGGCTGGTTTCCTCCGTGCTCTCGGATCTCGCTCCTCGAATCGAATCTGACAACTGCAGACGACTTCTCCGACGTGCAGCCCGACGAGCTCGTAAAGCTGAGGGCGGTATGCCGTCGGTTCCGGCGAATCATCGACGACGGCAGCCTGTGGGGCCGCTTGGCTCTGTGGGAGCCGAACGACGCTGCGGCCACCGCGCTGGCAGCGCTCCCGCAGAAGGCGCGGGCGGCGGTGCGGCGGATGGTAGTCTCTGGAGGCAGCATCACCTTCAGCGGGTTCCTCCAGCTGGCAGCGACCTTCCGCGATCAGCTCGAGGATTTCAGCCTTTCCCTCTGCGGGGAGGATGCGGCCCAGCTGCCGTACGCGGCGATCGCCGCCGTCCAGCACATGCAGCGCCTGCGCAGCCTGTTCGTGAGCTTCGACGTGGCGCGCGTCTCCCCGGCGGCGCTCGATTCGGCGCCCGAGATCGCGAGCTCCCTGTCGGCCATCTCCCTCCTCCCGAATCTGCAGGCCCGTTCCGCACGCGCGTTGGCGCACGCAGGACTTTGCCGTTGTATCTGACTCTATCGCTCCGTGCCTCAGGTGCTCGAACTCGACCTCACGATTCCAGCGCCTGTACAAGTCCTTCGCGCGCTCTCTTCCGGGCAACTCGCCTCCTCGCTCCGAGCCTTGCAGTTCTGTGCCGAGCTCAACGGCCGCGATTCTCCAGCGGAGGTGTTCGCAGCTGCGGCGAAATTCACATCTCTGGAGAAGCTCGGAATCTCCTTCCGCGATCAAATCTCTAGCCAGCTTATTTCCTACCCCGACATCTCTGATGAGCAATCCCTCCGCCCTCTGTGCAACCTGACGCAAATGCGAGGTGCGGCGCTACCGAGCTCGCTATCTCATCTGCGCGCGCCGATCAAGTGCTCATTCTGGCTTCGCCTGCAGAGCTGAGCGTCTTTTGTTGCCTTGGCTGGTTCGGATTCATCTCCGAGATGCCTCGGCTCCAGTCCCTCGTCGCAGTCACGAGCAGCCTCGTCGAAACGGACGTGCAGCCCATCTTCTCGTGCACGACCCTCAGGGCCCTCTCCTTCGACTTCCGCCCGCCCTCTGCCGACCACGGTCCGGCGGCCGCGGTTGCTTCGGCACTCGCGAGCTTCCCGCACTTCGAGGTGCGTGCGCTGCGCGTGGCCCCGCCTCCACGCTGTCTAACCTGCAGCTGTGCGCGGCAGATCTTGAACCTCGTCCTCCCCTCGTTCGTCTTCGAGGCGCTGGGGAACGTTCCCCTCGCGCCCTGGTCCCGCCTGGAGCGACTGGTCGTCGGGGTACACATGGGCCCCTTCGCTTTCATCCCCCCTTCGTTCCTGCAGGTGCGCACGCATCTCTGCCGGACGCTCTCGGCGCGCCTTAGAGATGATGATAAAGATTACCGATTGCAAGCAAGCCACGCGTGCCTTGTCTCTACCGCCACAACTAAGCCGCCTTAGGCTATCTCCCGGCGCGCCTCGGCGCACTCTGACTCGCTCCTTGCGCGCGCGCGGGCAGCGCCTCGCGTCCGACGTGCCGAGCCTTCGCGAACTCGCCGTCAACTCGCGCCTGCCGGTGGCGGCCTGCCAGCCCAACGGCGCCTTCGGCATCGCCGCCGTCTCCGCCTTGAACCGCCTCTCCTACCTCTTGGTGCGTACGCGTCGACCGCGTCAGATCAAATTCAAACTGGCGCTGACGGCGGAGCGCTGGCCGGGCGGGCAGGTCTCGTCGGGGGCCGCGGAGCACATGAGCGGAGCGGAGCGGCAGCTGCTGGTCGCCAGCCTGATGGACGTGCGGGTCGAGTTCGGCGACGCCGAGGGCGCCGACGAGGGGGTGGGGTAGGGGAGCGAGGGCTGAACTCGAGCCGCCTCGCCTCCAAATTTAGAGCCTGTTTCGGGTTCCTCAGAGCTTGTAGGCTTTTCGGGCCGTTTTTAGAGCCTGTGCGCTCTTCGTTACCAGAGTCTGCAGTAAATTTTCGACATCGACAGTTTCTGTTTTCAATGATGAAGAAATAGATATGATGATGCCCTGTGTTTTGCTAGCTATCCTTCAGATGTTAGCGTTGCCCTTCGCTGGGCTGCAGACGCAGCTTTAGCTTTTTACACCCTTGCCGTCACCCGTTTTCTCATAGATCAAGTGAATCAGTGAGAATGGGGCTCAGGTCGCGCCGAAGCAGGCAGCGCGCGCAGAGGACTCAATAGTACTATATTTTGATTATCCCAGCTGTCCTTCAGACTGCAGCCGGCCAAATGACCTAGATGCGCGCGCCCGCCTTGGCCGCTAAATCTATCTTTTGGAACGAGGAGCGCTAAATATATATTTCTAGCGCTATGCTGTGGAGAGGCGGGCCTCCGCGGTGGAATTCGAAGTGGCGGCGGCGCGGCGGGCGGCGGCGGCGGCGCGGTTGCCCTCGTAGGCGCGCAGGAAGGCGTCGCGGCACGGGATCACCGCCCCCAGCTTGATGCAGAGCAGGAACGCTCCGGAGAGCTGCACCGGGGGCGCCGTGAGCCGCGGAGCGTGGCCGCGCGTAGCCGCGCGGAGCGGGGCGTGCCTTGCGGTGGAGGGAGTAGGCCTCCTTGGGAGGGGGGGTCAGACGGTGCTTCAGCATCACCTGCGCGCGCGTCAGCCGCGGGCCCGGCGCGCGGCGCGGCGCGGGCGCAAGCGAGGGCGCGCCTGGCCGAGCTGCTGCACCCGCTGCGTCATCCCCGAGTTCTTGAAGTCTGGCGGGGGGGCGTGAGGGGGAGGGGTACAGCGCCGAAGGGGAGGGGGGAGGGGGTACCGTAGGCGCCGGGGGCGGCGAAGGGCTCCCCGACGATGAAACCCGACTCGACGTGCGCGTCCAGCATCGCCTGCCGGGGTACGGCTCTCGCGCGCTCCGAATGGGGGGGGGGTACAGGGCCGCGCACCTTCGACTCGTCGCCGGTGAGGAAGTGCAGCCGAATCGACGCGTCCACGAGCCGCTGCGCGAGGGGGGTACGTGAGACGATGTGGGTCGGGCGACGTACCCCTCTCCTGCCCCCGGGTACCTGGCGATCGCGCTCGGCGGCGGCGTGGACGATCTCAATGTAGTCGTCGACGAACTCAGGGGGGTACTCCCGGCACGCCCCGAAGTCGATCAGCTGCGGGGGGCGCGCTCGGTCGGGGAAGGGGTACGGGCGAGGGTCGGCAGTCCGGGGGTACGGAGGCACCTTGATGAGGTCCGTGCTGGGGTCGTACAGGAAGTTGCCCCAGTTCGGGTCCGTCTACCCCCCAGTGGTGAGGGGGGTACGGCGTAAGGGAACAGAGGGCAGGGGGGTACGGCGCGCCTGCATGAAGTGGAACTCGAAGAGCTCGCGGAGCGTCAGCTCCAGCATCCGCATCGCCACCGCGTTGCGCGTCTCCTGTACCCCCGGAGCGTCGAACGGGGGGTACGTATTACTGGTTGGGGGGGTACGGACCTGTGACATGTTGGCGACCTCCGCGATCGTGAAACCCTTAACCTGCGGGGGCGGGGTTCGGGAGGGGTGCGGAGGTCTCTTGGGGGGTACGGGGCGGGCCATCTCTGTGGTGATGACGCGCTCGGAGCTGAGCGATTCGATGACGGCCGGAACCTGCGCGGTGCGGGGTACCAGGTTCAAGAACGACGGGTTCAAGAAAGCCGAGAAAAGCGGTCCCGGCGGACCTTGAAGCGCGGGTCGTCTGCGACGAGTGCGGCGAAGCGCCGCTGGTGCTCAGCCTCCCGCCGGTAGTCGCACTCCTCCTGCGGGGGGGCCGTGAGCCGGGGGTACGTACGGTAATACGGTTCGGAGGGGTACGGCGCGCCTTCAGCTCGGCGCGCATCTCGCGGACGGCGTGGTCCACGAAAAGGCCCTCGGGGAGGATGCTGGAGGGGGGTACGCGAGGTCAGATTCCACGGCTTGCACTCGTGTACGGGGGGGTACGGGCGCGCCTCGTGTACGTGACGAGGCGCTTGAGGTTGTCGAGGTCCGAATCGATCGACTCGGCCACGCCTGTACCCGGAAGAATGAGCGGGGGAGGAGGGGGGGGGGGGGAGGGAAGGCGGGGGGCAAAGCGAAGGGAAACGCACCGGGGTACTGGATCTTCATGGCGACCTCGCCGGGTACGCCTGTGTCCCAGGCGGGGAGGGCGGCGGGCTCCCGCAGGACGCCCCGGTGCACCTGCGCGCGAACGAAGGGAGGGGGGCGTTGGGGGGGGCGGGGGGCGGGCGGGCGGGAAGAAAGGGGCCCAGCCTCGTAAAGGAGGAGTCCTAGAAGAGCCGGACGCGAAACAAAGCCAGACGCAAACAAAGGGGCAGGACCTGGCCGACGGAGGTGGCGGCCCAGGCAGGAAGGGGCCCGGCCTAGTAGAGGTCGTAGGGCTAGCCGGGGCCTAGAAGAGCCAGGCGCAAAACAAAGGGGCCTGACCTGGCCGATGGAGGCGGCGGCGATGGGCTGCTCCCCGAACTCGGCGAGCTGCTCCCGCCACCCCTCCCCGAACTGCGACGCCATCACCTGCGGGGGTGGTGGTGGCGCGTCAGGGCGGGCGGGGCGGAGCGCGCCGGGAGACCTCAGCTAGCAGCTACTAGGCTAGCTATGCAGGATTAGACGTGGGGCGGGACGGCGGGGCGGGGCGGGGCGGGGCGGGGCGGGATAAGAAGGGGATAGGATGGAAAGGGAGGGCGGATAGCGTGGGGGGAGGGTGAGATGGGCGGGGGGGAAGGGGGGGGGAAGGGGGGGGAGGGTAGGGCCGCGCCTGGTGGAGCTGGCGCTGGGGCATCACGTCGGCGCCCTGCCGCACGCGCTCCAGCACCGCCTGCACCTGTACCCGGGGTTAGGGGGGGGGGTGGAGGAGGAAGGGGGCCCGGGCTCGCCTGGGGGGGTATCGTGTGCTCGTCCTGGATGGAGAGCATCTGCCCCAGCTTGAGCGCCGCGCCTGTACCCGCCCCAAGCTTCAGAACGTTTGGGGGGGGGGAAGGGGCGAAAGGGGGGGTACCGCGCATGCGGCAGAGGGCCTCGGCGAGGCGTTCCGCGTTCGCCTCCGAAAGGACCGCCGCGTACACCTGCGAACGAAGCGCGGTAAGCTCAAGGGGGGGGGAAGAGGGGGGGGGAGGCGCCGGACCTTCCCCTTGTCGTACCCCGAGGCGGAGGGTGCCTCCTTGGGCCCCAGCGTCCGCTTGGCGAGCTCGGTCAGCGTACCCGCCGCCAGGCTGAGGCCGAGGCCTGCGGCAGGGCCGGTTAGCAGGAGCGGGCGGGGCGGGGCGGAGCCGGGTGCGGGCGGGCGGGCGGCGGCGGCGGCCATGCCTCCGAAGTGCCAGACGCGGGAGATGGGCGTGGACGGCACGCTTCGCTCCTTGGGAATCTGCCCGCGCTTCAGGCGCGCCCTTCAAAGGGCGCTGGGGCCGCGCACCCGCTTCTTAAAGGGAGCTTTGTGCGCGGCACCGTGCCCCGTGTGCGACGGGTGGTGGTGGTGGGCGTGGTGGGCGTGCGCGTGCGGGCCCTGTCCGTGCGCGTGCGCTCGCGCCTCCCCCGCTTCCGCCTCCGCCGCCGCCGCCGCCGAAGAGGCCTGCGCCGCATGCGGCGGCGCCTCCGCTCCGTGCGCCGCCGCGGCTACAGGCGACGACGGCTCCTCGCCCTGCCGCTCCTCGCCCTGCCGCCCCTCGACCGCCGCGCTGTCGCTGCCGCTGCCGCTCGAAGAGGGGCCTGCAGGCGCCTCGTGCGCCGCTTCCTCGACCCGGACGCTCGAGAGCACGGGCTTCGGCTCCGAGAAGGCGTGCGAGCGGATGGTGTCGGCGAGCGGCGGCTCGCTCGGCGGCGGCTCCGCGCGCTGGGCAAAGGCGTGCGCTCCGGAGTCGCTGAAGCTCTCGGCGCCCGCCGCGGCTGCGGCCGGGGCGCCAGAAGCCGGTGGCGGTTCGGCGTGCTGCACGTGGGGCGGCGGCTGCGGCTCCGAATGCGGCGCGGCGCCGGGCGGAGGATGCGACTCGCTCCCTCCACGCGCCGTCCTGACACGCAGCGCGCTTTTCAGGACGTTGGCTGCGGCGGCCGGGTCGACGGAGTGCTGGAGGTCGCGCAGGACCGCTCCCGCTTGCTCTCGTGCGAGCAGCGCGGTCTGCGACGCTACCAAGAAGACGCTGTGCGCCAGACGCGCCGTGTCTGCCCGCCGCGACATCGCTGGCAGAAAGTGGCGCCGGGCGGAGTTGAAGACAGTTGGAGGCGGGTACAGCCGATGATCGTGGGATTCATGCCATGAATGTTAAAATCGAAGAGATTTTTCTTGGAGAGCGGAATCTACGGGGAAGTCCGGGGGAACTGCCGGCCGTTCAACGGTTCAAGACGTTGACGCCGAACTTGACGGGACGTGAAGAGTCACTGAAGTCCCAGTGGTCCCACTCAGTGACTGTTCGGTCCACCCCGGCCCCCGGGGCCCGGGCCCCGGCCCCCGGCCATGGCGGCCACCGCCGGCCAGGCACTTAAGCCTAGCACTCGTTTATGTGCGAAGATGTTGGCCTAGCACTCGTTTATGTGGTTTGTGGTTTGGCCTAGCACTCGTTTATGTGCGAAGATGTTCAATGAGAGTACTAGTGGCTGCGCTCTCACGTGCGGGGCCGCTTGGGGTCGGGCCCCGCGGCGGGCTCGGAGGGCCCTAGGCCTAGGCCTGCGCCCTCCTCGCGATCGCCAGCCTCCGCGACGGCTTCCAGCTGCAGCCGGCGCGGCCGCGGCGCCTCCGACCCTGCGCGCGCGCGGGGTCTCACGGAGGGTGCGGGACGCAGGGCGGGGCAGGGCGCACGGGGCGCGGCGGAGCGCGAGCGGGCGACGGCGGGGGATGAGATGGGGCTGTTGAGGCGCTGGCTCCGGTGCCTGTACCCCTCGTTGGTCAGTTCCGGTACCCCTTGTATGGTGGGAGAACAAGACGCGCCAGGATTCGAAGGCGGCCGTGGCGACCTCGCGCTGCGGGGGTACGGGTAAGAGGAGGGAGGAGGGGGGCCCGGGGGGACGATGTGAGACGTGCCATCTCGGACCGCTTGACCTGCGCATGGGGCGAGTAAAGAGGACAAGCAAGCGTGATCCTGGCTCGATGCGTATGGGGCAGGGGAATGGGAACGGGCTTACGTAGAGGCGTACGCATTTCTCCTCGAACTTCTGCGGTATGAGGAGCTGGGGGGCACGTGAGGGGCGCGGGTGCCGCAGAGGGAGGGCCTAGGGTACCGAGATCTTCTCGCGGGCGATGGCGAACGGAGCGCAGTCTGCGGCGGGGGCGAGGGTTTGAGAGCCGAGCGGTGAGCGGGGGCGGGCATCGTCAAGGCAGAGGCCCGGCGCCGTACCCGGCTCCGAGTTGTAGAACCGGACCTAAGCGGGCCGAACGTGAGGTCGAGACGAGGGAACGGGCGGGGGAGGGGTACCGAGGCGACGGGGTCCTTCTCCTGCATCGCGTAGTTGATCTGCGGCGGGCGGCCCGTGAGTCACGGGCGGCCGGGGGCGTGTACCCCCGGAGAGAGGCGCCGCGGGCCTTGAGGATCTGGACGAGAAGGTCCGACTCGCGCAGGCCCGACCTGCGGGGCGGCGGCGGCGGCTTAGGCTCGGTTGCGCCGGCAGCAGGGAGGAGTGTGAGGGGAGCGTACCCCGTCGGGGCGTGCGACGCGATCGCGCGCTCGAGCTCCCGCGGGTTCTGAGGGGTACAGCGCTCAGAGGCTTGCCCAGAAAGGGTACGGCGCGATGCGCACGGCGGGGACTTTCTTCTCGGACTCGTCCGTCAGCAGGAGCTCGTTGCAGTCTGACGGGAGGGGTACGGTGAGGGCTCGGCGTGGCCGGGAGGGGGGTACCGCACGCACGGCGGTAGATGTCGCGACGGTCGATCCTCTTCAGCAGCGCCTGCGCCTCGCGCAGCTCCTGCGGCGCGGGGTGGGGTACGCCGTCAACTAGCGCGGGGGTACGCTTCAATCAATCCGGGTACGGATCCGCCGCACCGGGTCCCGCGAGCGGCGGATCTCCCACAGGATCGCGTCGGTCAGCTTCGCGTACCTGTACCCCGCGTCCCGTCAGAGGGCGTCGCAGCGGCAGCTGCTTCGGGGGGTACGCGTTCGAGCTCGCACTCGGCGGGGTCGTCGATGGCGGCGGAGATGCCGAGGTGCGGGTCCGCAGCCAGCAGCGCGTCCCGGACCTGGGGGGGAGGGGGGTAGGAGGGTGAGGGGGGTACGGGAAAGGAAGAGGATACATGTCGACGCGCCATGAACTGCAGCGGCAGAGAGGGGTCAGGGGGGAGGTGGGGCGGGCCTTGGCGGCCGCGAATGCGGGGCGGGGGCGGGGGCACCTCGATGGCCTTGCCGGTCTGCGGGCCGGGGCGGGCGCGGCGCGTCACTCAGTGAGCTCTGAACGGAAAGAAAGCGGAGAATAGGGCAGTCCGGAGGCGCGGCGTGCCTTGTGCGTGTAGACTGCGGGGCGGGGAGAGCGGGTCGGCAGGGGCGGCAGGGGCGGCGTGGGGCGGGGCGGGGAGGCCGCAGGGGGTACACCTTTGCGGAAGAGGGAGTAGCGCGTGTGGAAGAGCTCGTAGAGGTTGTACGCCTCCTTCTGCGGGGTACGTCAGCGCCCAGACGCGCGCCGACCGCGAGCGCTGAGGCAGCCCCGCGCGGCGCAGGCTTAGCTCTGGGCCGCACCTGGTGGAAGCAGACCTGCGCCGCGGGAGGGGAAGACGTGAGGGCGGCGGCGGGGGGGGGGGGGGGGGAAGGGGAGGGGAGGGGGGTACGCGGGCGCCTGGTTGTCGAGGACGCGGGAGAAGTTTATGAGGCGGAGGTGGTTGAAGGAAGACTGCACCCCTGCGCGCGGGGGGCCCGTAAGGGCGGGGGGGTACAGGGTCGGGGGGAGGGGTACGGCGGCACCGGTGTAGTGGCAGTCGCGCGCGATGTAATCAAACTTGTCGACCTGCGGGGGGGGGGTACGCGGCTCGTTTGGGGGTACGCGGTCGGCGGGTCGGGTAGGGGCGCGCGTCGACAGAGTTGCGGTAGTTCGCGACCTGAGAGGGGGGGGGGGGGGGTTACGGTGTGCGGGGAGGGGTACGGCGCACGATGTCGAAGAGGAAGGGGTGTTCGCAGTTGGACCTGGAAGGAGGATCAAGGGGGGAGCGAGAGAGGAGGTTGGGGGGGGGAGGAGAGGGGGGGGGGGAGGACCCGGGCCCTTGCTCTCGATGAGGCGCTGCACCATGCGGATGTCCTCGGCTTCCATATCGATCCCGTTCTCCTGCGCCGCCACGGCCGCCCCCGCCCTGGGTGAGCGGCCGGCCGCGCGGTGTACGCAGCAGGGCCGGCGCCGGCGCCGGCCCGGGGGGGGGGAGAGGGGGGTACGCACGTCGACGAGGTGCTGGAGGAGCCTGGCGCTCATCTGCTCGTGGTGCCAGCTGGAGCCCGGCCGCGCCATCGGAATGAACTGCCGGGTCGCTCTTCGATCGTGCGTGGGGGTACCGTGGCGAGCGGGGGGGTACCTCGGAGTCGAAGACGTGGGAGAAGGGCCCGTGGCCCAAGTCGTGGCAGAGGCCGGCGAGGCGCACCTGCGGCCGCCGGGCCCCGCGTCGGCGGCGCGCGGGGCGCGGCGCGCGGCGGGCGGCGTGGGGGTACGGTGAGAGCACGTTTAGCCTCTCCCGGCGCCCCAGGCCGAGCTCCGGCTGTAGTGCCGCCAGCCGATCCACCATGAAGCCCCCGAGGTGGCTCACGCCGATGCCTGCGGGCGCGGAATCAGAAGAAAGCGTAAGCACACGCCGAGTGCGCACGCGCGGCGCACTGTGTTCTTTTCGAGGGGCGCCGCCGAAGCGCGGTCAGCGGAAAGCAAGTGACACGGGTCAAGATCAGGCGTCCGAACCGAATCGGCTGTGCGTTGCTGCAAGCCGAAGCGATTCAGAAGCATCAAAGAGATATATACCGATGCGAGGGAGGGAACCGCACCGCCGGGGAAGACGAACTGAGCGGCGGCGGCGGCCGGGCGGCGGCGGCGGCGCTTTCGTCAGAGCGGTTCGCTAGCGGTCAGAGGGGTGACGTACGCTCGTCGCCCCGAGCTGCTTCAGATCTCGCAGGCGCTGGTACTCCGGCGTGTCGATGATACGCAGCAGCTCGGGCTGCAGCGGCGCGGGATGAGCGGTCTCACCGCTGCACGCGGCGGGACGCGCTGTCGGCCGCACCCAGAGCACGAGGTGGCCGTGCACGGGGTCGTTCAGAACGCGGGAGCGCCTCCTCGCGCCCGGCTCCTCCGCCAACAGCGACGCGTCCGCGTTTGCGGCGCACATCTGCGAGTAGAAAGGCACGTCCTCCAAGCCATCTGCATCCAGCATGCTGTCGCGGGGGGACTGGGGAGACGGTACCCCCCCAGGGGTCCCAGCCTCCCAGGCTCCCGGCCCACACATGTACATGCGCTCCATGCGCGCCGGCGCCCGCGCGCGCCGTGGCGCGCCGGCCGGTGCCGCGGGCCGGTGCCGCGCGCGGCCGCGGTCGACAGCAAATCAAGCTAGATCTAGATCTAGATGGATGTAGATCAGGATAGATCGAGATCAGACCAGCGTCAGCCGGGCCGGGGCGTCTGATGTTGCAGTACGGACGTCGACTCCTTCGAATTCAGCCTTGGCCCGGCCATTGGCCCGATAGTCTATACATTTGGTCTGAATCAACACATGTACAGCATGTGCATCCGAGGCTCCCCGCATGCGCAGCTGCTCAGATCTAGAGGGCGGCGAGGAGGGAGGCGAGGAGGGCGGCGAGGGCGAAGAGGAGGCCCGGGCGCGCGGCGGCCGCGGACCCGCCCTTGGTGCTCGTCGTGGTCTGCTTCGTCGTCTGGACCTGCGCGCGCCCCGGCCCCGGCCCGCCTCAGCTTCGGACTCGGTGACGTAACAAGCGGCGCAGGTCTGCGGACCGTGGCAACGGTGACGCCGCCGATGGAGCTCAGCTGGCCGCTGTTGGCGAGGGTCTCGAAGTTGGAGGTGACCTGCCAGCGCCAATCGATATCCGAGCTCAACGTAGGGGGGGGGGGGGTGGGGGGGTGGGGGGGGGGGGGGGCGGTGGGGAGGGGGTGGGGGTGGGGGGGTGGGGGACCACGCACGGCGGACGCCTGGGTGCCGCTCGCCGGGACGATGCGGACCTCGACGCGCAGGCTCTGGGTCTGAAGGGCGGTGCGGCGCATCCTGCTCGAAAGGCATTAGAACGCGGGTCCGACGGTCCGTCATGAAATGAGCGGAGGGAGGGAGACTCTCACCGGCGGCCCGAGCCGACGGTCACGCCGAGGACCTCGACCTGCGGGCCGGCCCGGATCAGGAGGGGAAAGCTGAGCCTAGGACAGGCGAAGGGGAATCGAAGCGCTAGCGCTAGCGCGCCTTGGAGACGCCGTTGCCGAGCTTGGCCTTGAGGTCGTCCGCGAACTTCTTCGCGTCGAAGGTCTTCGGGTCGCCCGAGACCGTGAGGGTCTGCGCTCGGCCCGTCGGGAAGAAGTTCAGCAGTTCAGTCGGGAAGACGTCCAGGCGCGCGAGTTATACAGTTAACGTTGTAGATAGATAGATAGTTGTAGATAAATAGATAGTTAGATAGCCCTCGTTATTAGATAGATATATAGCTATCAGTTAGCGGCGATCCGAGCCCTCGTTGTCAGTTAGACGGACTGGACGCACCGCGCCGACGGCGGAGCGGGTGAGGCCGACGACGGTGTAGGACTTGTCGGCGGGGCAGGCGGGGACGGCGCCGGTCGTGGCGAGGCCGGCCGGCGTGGTGTCCAGGCACGTGCCGATGCTGCCGCTCGAGGTCGCGCTCTTGAACGCGGCCCCGGCCTGCGCGCGCGCGGCGTGGAACATTAATGCACGTTCTTCGAATTCGACGGTGAAATCGGAAGCAAGGGCGCACGGTGTTCCCGTCGCTGGAGAGGGCGAGGTTGATGCAGGAGGTGGTCGTCTTGAAGGTGTCCGACTTGCCTTCCTGGCTCAGGCAGCTAATCTCGAGCTGCGGGCGGGGGCGGCGTCGGCGTCGGTGTCGGCGGGGGGCAGATCCAGAGAAATTAAAGGGGGGGCGCGGCGCGGCGCAGGGCCGCGGCGCGCACCTTGCCGCCCGTGTACTTGGTGACGAGGCAGGGGAAGGACAGCCCGCCGGGGAAGATCCACGTCACCTGTTGCCCGGCAGATACATTAGAGGTTCGAATTCGTCATTCGAGACCGAAGACGCGGGGCGGCGGATCCGGACCATGACGCCGGCGGGGGCGACGGAGCTGAAGCGGACGCTGATGGTGGACTTCGAGTCCGAGGTGCCCTGGCAGTCGTCCCCCGTCGCCTGCGGGGGCCATTACGCTCGACATATTCTCTCTAAGGCCTAGGCCTACGTATACACCTAGGCCTGGCCAGCATGGGGCGACAGCGGGGCGGGGCGGGGTGGCGCGCGCTCGCACCGTCCAGGTGCCCATGAGCAAGCGGCAGTCGCCCGAGCAGGCCTGGTAGGCCTGGACCGCAGCCTGCGGGCCCGGGAGGGTTCAGGGTTCAGATTCCACGCGCCGACGAGGAGCGGGGCGGGGGCCCGGGGGGGTCCGGACCAGGGCGAAGTCTCCGGCGCTGGGGGTGGCGGCGGACTTGGACCGGGCGACCATGGCGTAGATGCCTGCGCGGTTCGATCAACTCGAATTCTCATCAGACTCGGAGAGGGGGGCCCGGGCCCGGGGCACCGTTGGAGAGGCCGGTGGCGGGGACGGCCCACGTGCCCGCCGCGGTGGTCGCCCCCGACGCGACGGTCTGCGATCGCGAGTCCGGATCCGGCGGCGTCAGCGCTGGCGCCTTTGAAAGGAGCCTCGCTCGAGTTCGAGCTCGAGGAAGGGACTGCTCGCTCGGGGAGGGCGTCCGGCTATATATTGCTCGCCTGCGAGACGATGGGCGTGGGGATGGCGAGGTACTGGGCCAGCGGGTTCGCCTCCACCGCGGCGCTCTTCGACGTGTCCATCAGGCTGCCCGCGTTGCTCATCTGGCGCCGCGGCGTCCGCCGGTGAGGCGGGGGGACGGGGGTGGACGGGGGGGGGGGGGGGGGGGGGAAGGGGGGGGAAGCGTGGAGAGGGGGCCAAGTATACGTGAGCGAGGGGCGCACGAAGGAGAACTTGTAGAGGTTGATGTCAAAGGAGTCGACGCCCGAGACGTCGAGCATGAGCGCGTAGGTCGACCCTGCACCCCGCTCGGCTAGCGGCCGGGGGGGGGGGGAGCCGGGGGTACACGCACCGGTGATGTAGGGGCTCATCGCCTGAGAGAAGATTCTGCGGGTGCGCACTTCGTTCGGATGGGGGAACGTGCGAGGAAGGGGGGGGGGAGAGAGGGAGGGAGGGTACGCGTTGGCGTTGGTGCCGTTGCTGGCCTCGCTCGCGGCGGCGGCCATGATGTCGAGGAGCGAGGGGGGAGACCGGAACTTAAGCGTCCCCGCTGCGGATCCCCATGAGCGTCCCTTGCCATTAAACAGCTGCGGCGAATGCAGCTGCAGCACGCACCGTCGGCCCCGTAGGTGACGAGGCCGGTGAAGCGGAGGAAGATGGCCACGTCGGCAGGGAGGACCGAGTACCCCATCGCAGCGAAGTAGCACCCCGGGGAGGTCATCGTGGCGCCCTCGGCCTTGCAGGCTGCCCGGGCGCCGCCGCGATCAAATCTTCGTTTGGTCCGCGCGCGGGCGCGGGCGCGGGCGGATCCGGATCAAATTCGCGAAGCTCCAAGCGCGCACGCACCGGCGGTGGCGGCGACGAGGACTTGGAGCTCCTGGAACTTGGCAGCGGCCGGGACCGTGTACGCCGCCTTGCCGTCGGCCCCGAACGCCACCGCCGGCGAGGCCGCCGTCAGCTTCGCGGAAGAGCTGCGATCAAAGCGCAGCGATCAATTCGAAGCGCGGCTCATGATCAGGGACAGGCGGCCGCGGGCACCCCATAAAGGCGACGTCGACGAAGTAGTCGGTGCTCGGGATGGTGTAGAGCGAGAAGGCGCCCGGCGCGCCGACGCTCGTGTTCGAGATGGCTAGGGTCAGCTTCAGCGTGCTCCTGCGCGTGCGTGCGTGCGCGTCCCATGCATATATATGGCATGAGAAAGGGCCGGCGCCGGGCCGGGGCGCGAAATTTGAATCGGCTGCAGCTGGGACGGCGCGAGCGCACCCCGCGGAGACGATTGCGAACTTGACGAGGACGTCCATAGTAGCCACGTTCGTCGCCTCGAGGGTCACGCCTGCGGCCGGGCGGTGAGTGTTTTTTATAGTAACCGACGCACGCGCAAGGATCACGATCTCTTGATCCGGACGGCAGTTACGGCCCGGCCGGACGCGCACGATGATGCACACGCACCCTTTGTTTGATCCACGGCGAGGACGGCGCTCACGAGGGCGAGCAGGCCGGCAGCGCAGAGCGCGCCGCCCCAGGATATCGATCCGGACCGACGCATTCGAATTCTGATCTTCCGAAGTTCTGTCTCTCTTGTGTTCCCACGAATCAAAGCTTCTGCTGAGCGGATATCGTTCGTTGGATCAGCTGGACGACTGGCTGCGTATCTGAGGGAAAAGCGCGATGCGGTTGTCGTTAGAAGCTTGAGCTAGCGCTGTCAAAGTCTTGTAACTGCCTCGCAGCCGCAGTACTATATTATGCTAGAGTGTTGTTGCACGCGCGCTCTGGTGGAGGGCCCTTGCACCGTGGCGTGCCAGACTGGCAAAGAAACGAAACGAAGCTAGCGGGCCAAATTAGAATATGTAATTGTTTTTACCACTCGTGTCGGGTACAGCGTGAGCGCTTCGCTGGGTACAGTATTCGTTCAGTCGCAGTCCGCCTGAGCTCGAGCGCAGTCCGGATCGGACGCAGCTGAGCCCACAGCGACAGGCGTCAAACGGCTCGGCGACGCCGCGCCGCATCAAAGCGGGCGACGCGTGGCCGCGTTGCTCTCTTGCGGCGGCGGAAGGCAGCGGCTTGCTCAGTGCCGGCTGGCAGCCTTCCATATCTTCAAGAGACCAGCGCGCCCAGCCCGGCGGGAAGCGTGACGCCAAAGGCGGCACCGCTCAGCACCGGCACCGGCACCGGAGCGGGGCGATCTGTGTAGACGAGGATCAGAGAAGAGGAGGCTAAGAGATTCGATGGTCGCCGCGCCGCCGCCGGCCGACGCGAAGCCGAAGACGGACACTTGCTGCAGACCCTGCGCGCGGCCCCTCTTCCCGGAGCAGGCCTCGCTGCTTCTCTCCCGGCCGGTTCAGTCGCTCACAATCTTCCTGGGCTGCCTTGCCGTCCTCGACAGCTACGTGGCTCTCGCCGCCGCCGCGATTGGGGTGCGGGCGGTGCTTGGCTGTGCCTTCGCAGCGCCCCTCACCCGCCGCGCAGGTCACTCTCTTCGGGGCGTACGCGCACCTGTTTGATATCCACTTCTCGCACGACGGGGCCATGGAGTCGAAGTTCGAAGAGGCCATCGAGGATTTGATCGAGGTCCGCTGCGGCCGGCGCTCCCGCGCGGAGGAAGCCGGCCGCTGACGCGCGGCGGCGGTGGCAGGACGTGCCGGCGCCGAAACCGGGCTCGTGGCTGCGGCGGGCGCTGACGTTCTGGCACGACGTCGTCGACGGCGAGGAGCGCATCGAGCTGCACACGCGCGACGAAGTCCCCGACGCCATCAAGGCGAGCCGCCCCCGCCCCGATTCGAACCCGCCGCCCCAGCTGACCTTCCCGCTCCGACAGGTGCCGTTCGTGCTCGGGGGCTACCGCTTCGGCCTGTCGCCGGCGGCGTGCCTGCGCTCGGTCGCGTTCCTGCACAACCAGACGGTCAACATTTACACGCACGGGCTGCCGTGCCTCTACCTCCTCTTCCTCGCCTACCGCAGCGCCTCACACCCCGACCTCGCCCCCTACGACGCCTCCGTCCTCACCCTCTACTGCCTGTGCGCTCACACCCGTACCCCCCCCCCGCCCTCTGCGGGCCGGCCTGAGGCTCGCCCTCCAGGCTGGAGGTCGCCTGCCTGGCCTCCAGCTCCGTGTTCCACACGTTCGCGTGCCACAGCGAATGCTGCTACTTCGCGGTTCGCCGTACCCCCCTCAGCCTAGCCCCGCCCCGCCCGACGCCCCGCCGCCCGCGCTCAGCTGAACCGGTGGGACTGCAACGGCATCCTCTCGGCGTCCCTGGGGGGTATCCTCTCGGTCATGCTCCTCGGCTTCCGCGACAGGTGCGCCCACCACACAGATCCCGTACCCCCCCTGCGCCGCCGCCAAATCCGTACCCCCGCGCAGCCCGCGGATGATCCTGCTGCACTCCACGATCTTCTTCCCCATGTACTTGTGCGCCGCCCCGGCCTCGTGCTCCTGGCGGGGGCGGGCGGGCGGGCCGGCCGGCCTGACGTCCGGACGGCCGGCCGGCCCCGGCAGCGCGATCGTCGCGACGGGACAGGGCCACGCTTACCGGGACCCCAAGCGAAACCTCGCCCGCACCGTCCTGTGCGGCTGCGCCCTCCATTCTGTAGCTGTCCTCCTGCATCGCTGAAGGCCCCGCGCGGCCCGGCAGCTACGGCGGCGTCTTCCTGTACCTCATACCCCTCCTCGTCCACCAGCGGGTGCGGCGCCCGCCGCGCCAGCCCCGCCCCGCCGCCCTCCCAAAGGGAGGTCTGAGCCCGGGCCGGCCGGCCGGCGGGGGGCAGCTGTGGCACCTGCCGGGGGGAATGCCCCTGCCCTTCTCGTGGGACGGCATCGCCGCCCTCTTCCTCGGCGCCCTCCTCGTGCGGCCCTTTTTTCGCGTACCCCTCGCGGCCGGCCCCGCGGCTGACGCGCGCGCGCGCAGTACGCGACGCGCGTGCCCGAGCGGTTCGCCCCGGGCGCCTTCGACCTCGTCGTGCGCTCTTCTCATAGCCCCGCTCTCTCTGCCTTCCTCCTGCTCACGCCGCGGCAGGGGATGTCGCACAACCTGTGGCACGTCTGCGTCGCCTACGAGATGATCCGCCAGCACCAGGCCTGCCTCGCGTTCCTCGAGGCCGCCGCGCGCGCGGGCGCGGGAGCTGCCGCGGCCGCCGGCCCCGGCCCCGCGCCCCTCCCCTTCTTCTCCTGACCTGACTATGTGTGCGAATGACCGCTACTGGTGCTGCTTACCGAACTGAGCTGAGACCTGCAACGCTGACTCTGGCCTTGATGAATCTACCTTCAGCTAACTCTGCACACGCGCACGCCTATACCTAGCCGGCGCTGGCCCCTAGGCCACCACCTCTGGCCTGCCCTTGCCTCTAGCCTTCGATTAAGCCTAGGCCTAGCCTTTAGCCGCAGCTAGCGCTGGGCCTAGGGCGAGCGCCACGCGTACGTGTCCCGCTTCTCTTCACACTCAACCGAGAGGCCGATCGCGAAAGGGCCGGTGGCCCAGTGGGGTACTCGTTGGGTGCCATGAAGCCCCTGTCCTCGTGCTGTGTGTGGTTGCTCTCCACGTGCTGCGGCGGGGTATCGTCAGAAGGAAAGAGGGGGCGGGGGCAAGGCAACATGTACAGGGCGGTATCGTCAGGAGAGCCTCTCGGAGAGGGACGGCCGCCGGCGCCGGCTCCAGTCCCCCGCCCCTCCCTTTTCAAGTTTCTCTAATTAATATCACAGCCCGGGCGGCCCGCGGCCGGGCGTTACAGACAACTCCCGGAGTCCCGAAGTCCGACGGTCCTGATCATGAGTCGATTTTCAAGTTTAATTTGTTGTGCCATTTTTAATTTGCAACTCGAACCTCAGAGCCACGTGCACGGACTCGGCCGCGGGAACCTCGGCCTGAATTTTTGATCTTAAAGATCCTAGTATGATCATGATAGTATACTATGCTGATCATGAGCACTTCAGCCGCTGATGATAGTACTAATTAAGTTCCGAAGTTCGCTCTAATCATGATCATGATCATGATCATCGGATCATGATCATGCATATGCATGACATCGGATCTAAGGCTCCCGGCGGCGCCCGGAAATAACATGAGTCCGAACCGTTGAACTTCCGGAAATAATCCACGAAGCTTAAGCAACAGTAGCTATAGAGCTCGCGATGGAGCAACACTAGCTATAGAGCTATAGAGCCGCGGCGCGCGCGCACGTTCAACAGTTCTCCGCACTGCCCCGTTCCCTTTTCGAATTCTAGATCCGTGCCCGGGCGGGCCCCGCAGCGCGAGGTCGCCACGGCCGCTTTCGCGGCGGCTGCAGCTGGCATGGAAGCCATCGCGACGTCGCGGAGGCCGGCGACCGCGAGGAGGGCGCGGGCCCCTCCGAGCCAGCCCGCCGTGCCCGACCCCAAGCGGCCCCGCACGTGACCGCGCAGCCCCTGTTGAAAATCCTATTGAAATGCTAGAGAATGTACACGCGCTACCGCATCCAAGCGAGTCGAGAGGCGGCCCACCGGCGGCAGGGCAGGTCCACGTACTCGTGCGCCCCGAGCGCGATGGCCGCTAACGCCGCGAGGAGAAGGGGCAGGCTCCAGAGGGGGAAGAAGAACCAGCCTGCGTACGCTTGAGTTCGAGTGAAAGCTGCAAGGGAACGCTCGCTCACCGCTGAAGTCCCCCAGACCGCGAGGGGGAACTCCGGCCGGCCCCCCGGCCAGCAACCAGGCGATCCAAAAGGTGGCCGGCATGTGAAGGCAGTAGAGCGCGTAGGAGGCGGCCCCGAGACGGCGGAGCGGGCGGGAGCGGAGGGCCCAGCGCGTCGGGCCGCGGCAGTCCGGGGATGCGAGGGCCCAGAGCCAGACACAGTGCAGGGGTACGAGCGCGAACTCCAGCGTGCTGCGCAGGAAGTGATGTCGACATCATGGCAACGGGACGGAACGGAGAGCGTGACGCACCCTGTTAGCTCTGTGTACGAGCGAAAGTCGCCGCGTGTTGTGACCATCACAGAGGCGAGGCTCTGCACGGAACACGTCGTGTGTCAGGAAGCGCCCTCATAGCGCCCTCAGGCGCAGCCGCAGGGGGGAGGGTTGGCGCACCGCAATGACAAAGACCGAGCAGATTTCGGAAAAGAGGGAGGCCCGAGGCAGCCGGTGCCCCCTGGCGAGCAGCGCCGCACACATGCCGCACACGAACTGCGGCCCGTCGGTGCACGTGGCCGCTGGGCAGAGGGGGACGCGAAACCCACGCACCCCCGGAAGGCGGTAGCCGACGAAGTGGTGCAGATAGTACACACCTCCGAAGCCATTTCTGGCCACGTGGTCGCAGGCGAGGCGGTAGGTCGCCACGGAAAGGAACAGGAGGAGAACCAGGAGGGCAGAGCCGGGGCGGGCGCGGAGGGGGCGGAGAAAGAAGGGGTACAGGGCATAGCACACGAGGAGGGCGCTGACGGTCCAGAGCGGCCCGTTGAAGGTAAACTCAGCTGAACAAGGCCCCACCCGCTGGTCAGCTCCAGTAACAAAGCAACCCTGTCAATAGCAGCGCACTGTCGGGTATTAGGGATTGCAAGCCAAGCGCCGTAATCGCCATAATCTGCGCGCCAGGGGGAGTTGGGGGGGGGGGGGGGGGGGGGGGGAGGGGGCGGCGGGTAGGCGGGTAGCTCGGGCTCAAGTGAGTGTCAGGAGGCCGCACCTTGAAGAGGCCGTAGGTGAAGCCCTCGTTGTAGTGGATCGTGACGGGCACGGCCAGCAGCAGGGAAAACTGGTAGAGGGGTGCGAGGCGGACGAGGCGCCGGACGAAAAAGGCGAGAGCGGCGCGGGGGGACGGGCTCACGTCGGGGTACACGGCCGTCAAAGTAAAACCGGAAAGGACAATGAAGAGAGATACAGGAAGGTTCAGGTCGAGGGGGTGCGAGTGCACGGCGGCCTGGGGGCCGCCGGGTCCGTCCGTGTATAGCCAGGTCGAGAAAAGGTGCCCCGCGGCGATTAGGAGGGCGCTTAGGGCGCGGAGGCCGTCCAACGGAGCCAGGTCGAGCTCCGGTGCGCGCCTGTCGGGGGGCCCTGCAGCTGACGTCACCGCATCGACGTTGATGAACGCGCAGCGATCCGCGCCCTGCAGCTGCCTCTCGCTAGCGCCGCCGGGCGGCATTCGCACACGAGCACGGACTCGAGAGCGATAGCTATAGCGCACGCTATAGCGGCTTTTGGGCGGCACACGAGCGCGAGCCTCGAAGCTTATTGAGCTCTAGCTGTGATCGACCGTCCGTGGGCGGTTCGCAGCGCTAATGTCGCCTGACCAGACCGCGGTCGGCCGCGGCACTCTACGACACTCGCCATGCCGGGCTCGCCAAGCTAGACTCAGCAGAAGAAGACCGATCCCAGCGCCACTGCTCTTGCGACCGCGGTTCGTTCGAGAATCGCGCGCGTGCGCTATAGCTAGCTCGCTAACTCGCTCATCACTAGCTATAGCCCCGAGCTAGCTTAGCCTAGCGCTACCGACGAGGGTACGCGCGGGTACCCCTTCCAAACCACGCACTATACCCATCGATATGCAAACTTCCCCCGCACGGATTTGATTCGGAACTGCTCTCGGCCCTCGAGTTGATCCATGCAACTATTCGAATTCAGTAATTGCCGCGCCGGGATTCGACTCGGAACTCCACTCGGATCGATTGACTCGAATCAAGTTCTGGGAAGTTCACATGTGCTGGTAAGTTGCATCTTCTAACTGCCGCGCCGGGATTCGAGTCGGAACTATTCGGAATTGCCGGAGACACCGCGACGGTTCGCACCGGATTCGAATTCCGGAATTCGAATTTTGAATACCGGGATTCCGGTTCTGTCGCGATGATGGTTCGAACTTCGCGATCGACAGATCCAAACAAAGAACACATGTGATATATCATAAGATTATGAGCTATAGCTAAAAATGCACAGCTATGTTAAATATGTCATATGCATATGCTTGTGCCAAAAAAGCTATATGCTATATGCAGAGTTAATCATTGAATGAACACAGCAGGCCCTCAGGAGTCAGGACTAGCGCTGGGTTCAGTGGAGCCCACGGGTCCACTCAGTCAGTGGGCTTTTTGCGTCAAACTCACTCAGTGACTACCAGTGAGTGGGGGGTACGTGTTCTTTTACACGAAAAACGACCAAAAACGACCTAAATCTCGCTGAGCTTCAATGCACTACGTGCCTGAACTGTTTCCACGGGCTAGCGCTTTCGATATGTTTAGAGGTCATTTGCAACGCAGGCATTGTCAGAAATGCAGTGCTTCTCGACGCTGCACGTGCACATGTACACCCTTCGCGCCGCGGCCTGCGGCACTCCGACGTTAAGTACCCCCACGATGTTCCACCTAAATTGCTAGGTGGCGGATGGGTCCTAATTTTTGGCGCCGGATACCCCCCCACGCAGCGCTGGCTGAGGTCCGGCTCACTGGTCCCATACAATTTTCTTTGTGCGAGTGAGCCAAAATCTCCACTGAGTCAGTGCAGTGGGACCCTCGACCCTCCACTGGTTTCACTGGACCCAGCCCTAGTCAGGACCCGGGAGTCAGGACCTGAGGTGCACTAGACTGTCGTAGACTGTCACCCTAGCTAGCTATAGGGCCTAGGCCTGAGGTGATGTATACCGTAGTACGTAGACTAACGTACTGTAGTAAGTTACAACTTACTGTAAACGTACTAATATCCGCCAGCACTTTCATTCGACAAAACCCGCAAATCCTGTCGAAAATTAGTCCGCCAGCGTCTTGATTTCGACACCCTGCGACTTCGCCATAGAGAGGTCAGCCGCTGGTACCCTTCTCTCCATACAAAGGCTTAATTCGCCGGCGTCAAATATTCGACAGCGCGAGGGTCTGGCGAATATAGTCGAAATTAAACGCTGGCGAATTAAACAGTAATCTACAATTAAGTTACTTACTACCGTGTGGCACTAAATTACCGCGGCATAAATTACCGCGTTAGAAACTCCGGCCCGAGGGTGGCCAAAATACCGCGGTACCAAATTACCGCGTTTTAAAAAACTTGAGGCTTGTATGGGGCGGTATTCGGGGGGTACTGTATGGGGTGACTTCGCAGAAGCGAATGACCGCGGTAGTAGTGTGCGGCGGTACCAAATTACCGCGTTTTATAACAAATTCTCGACGCGGTAATTTGGTACCGCGGTAATTAAGTGGGCGCGGTATTATAGTACCACCGTGGCACACGGTAGTAGTTACTAGTACTTACCACTCAGTGACTAGTAAGCGAGAACCTGAAGCTTGCCTTCAAGGCTTAAAATATCCTTAAAAAAAACTTTGAAACGTATACCGTAGTACTGATTGATCATGAACTTTAAAAGTTGAAGCTTAAAAAATTTTTTTTAAAGCACTTGAACTTCGGAAGCAACGACGAAGCACGTCAGACTTGCAAAAAAAGTTGCAGCGATCGGATGAGTCGCCGATGACCTTGCAAAAAAAGTTGCAATTGGGCGTGCTGATCATGATTCGGCTAGCTTCGCGCCGGCGGGAGTTCTGATTTCGAGACTCCGGATTAAATATTCGAACTTCGAATCCGGAATTCGAATTTGCTGATTCGAACTTCAGAGTTCACTGCGTCGAAGTCAAACTGGTTCAAAGTTCAAACTGTCCATGTCCCGGTGAGCCCACCGAAACAAACATAGCAGCCAATAGCGGGCAAACACGAAATGAGTCGGTGACTCGAAACTTCAAGTCTCGAGAGTCGAGCATTGCCCCTGCACGAAACCGCCTTAACCATATTTGGAGTTGCCGGCCTTGGGGTGTAAAAATAGCTCTCGCGGACCTGGTTGACCAGGGGCTCGAAAGGCCAGAAGCCGCACAAGCTCCTTGACCGCAGCGCTAGCTCTCCCAGGCGCACCTCTTGCAATTGCACGCACAGCAGCGCAGACTTAGCAGCGCAGCCTTCGACAAATTCTCAAGGACACTAGCGGGCCGTCAGGCACCCTTAGCACAGCTTTCTTCTCTCAGCAGCGCGTTTAGTCAGCAATGGCGCGCGCGTCTCTGGTGGTCTTCGGCCTCCTGGCCCTTGCAGCTCTGGCGCTGGCTCAGACTGGAACTTATGACATTTTCGGCGCGCTGAAGGACGAATCTGTTGATAAGACGAAGGGTGTCGGTGTTTTCGCTGGCAAGGTTATTCTGTCTTCTCGCAAAGACCGGAATGCCACCGCGGACGTTGAGCTGTACATCGCGCATCCCTACCTGGGCGCGCCCTCCAAAGTTTACTTCACGGTTAGTTTATATGGAGCGAAAGTGATTTTTCCGTTCATCTGCTGACAAAATCTCCAGACGCCCGATAGCACTTCGACCGGCTCCGGCACGGTCTCGGCCGGTGGGATTGGCTGGGTGAAGATTACGTGCGTTTGTCCTTACGTTTTTCTCTCCTGTCAGCGTCGCTCACTGTACCTGTAGCCTCGCCAACGCAACCATCTTCAAGCAGCAGGCGGATGTTGAGGCTGTCGGCTCGGCCACGCTCGTGCTCGAGTACGTGTCCGGCGCCAACACGACCGCCGTCAAGACCTACAAGGCAACTGGCGCCATTGCTAGTGCGCTCAGCTATGATTCAGACTGTGACGCTTGCGCTCGAGCTGACCTTTTGTCCATAGCCAGCGCTGGTAACGATGTCATTGCTGGACTGAACGCCGGTTGCGCTGCACCGACTCTCGGTTTGTTATTTCTTTGCTGCGGTAGTTTCCTTCCTTTTCGCTGACTCCTCCGCAGTCATTGCGAACTCTTTCTCGAATTCCAACAGCTCTATCAACGGCAAGATCTGGTGGGCTAGCGAGAACACTAAGGCCACGCTGAAGAGCGGCACCGCGGCGGCCCGGGACGCCAAGTACAACGCGGTCCGTCGGTCTTGTTAGATACGCGCAATGTGGGCGATTTTTGACGTACATGCAGGAGAACGTTCCGCTGTACGTCTCGGCTACTGACGAGCCCGTGGTTACTATCGACGAGGTGTCTGGCAAGCTGCCCGTGTCCACCTCTACGTCGATCAGCTGGCCGGCCAACACCGACGCTAAGGACGGTTTCTCGACCGCCTGCACAGCCGCCAACAAGACCTCGGGCAGCTTCAAGATGACCCTGCCGATCAGCAAGGGCAAGTGCGATGCGGGCCGGGACGGCATGACGAAGGCGTTCCTGCAGTCGGCGTCGGCTGTCAGCAAGGTCGACTCTGTCACCTGCGCCGTCGCCACCCGCCGCCGCGGCCGCCGCACCGCCCTCAGCACGTCGACCGGCTCGTCGACCGCCGAGTTCAAGTTCACCGTCAAGGACGGCGCCTCGGCCTACGCCGTTGCCTCGATCCTCAAGACCCTCATGACGAACCCCGACCAGGCGGCGGCGTTCATCGCCCTCGTTAACGCCAACGGCGGCAACCTGGGCACCGTCGACACGTCCAAGGGGCTCGGCGTCACGAACACCAGCCCTTCGGGCGGTGCCGGCACCACCTCCCCCTCGACCTCTCCCTCGACCTCCCCCAAGGGCGCCGCCGTCGCGAACGCCCCCCTGCCCTCCGTGTCCGCCGTTATCGCGGTCGTCGTTGCCGCGCTCGCGCTCTTCTTGTAAGCTGTACTCTAGACTGCAGGATTTAGGCAGGATATGTAGTCTTGTTTAATTAGTAGATTCGCTTCCTCGAATTTGCCTCGCAAGCGCTGAGATCGGCGGGGAAGGTGGGGTTCAGGGTAGGTCGAGGAGAGGCTGAAGTGTTCAAATGAAGTCCTAGACCCCCATTTTCTGCGTTCGAAATGCGCAATCGAAAAAGCACGAGCACGTCTCTAAATTTACCTAGTTTACTGTCAACCTTGATGTTCAGCAGATAAGTAAGGGAATACATTTTGAAGCAAGCACAGCCAACAGAAAGCATAACTCAGAGGAGGTGGAGGACGCCGTTCTCGATGCAGTAGCGCCGCCGCGCGTTGTGCTCGGAGCGCGAGCACGCGACGGCGGCGATGGCCGAGGGCGCCAGCAGGAAGTTGGCGAAGTGGACGAGGTAGCGGAGCGGGGACGAGGAGGAGGAGACGAGGACGGCGGCGGCGAGGGCGAGCATGGCGGCGTCCTTGAGGGCCGCCACCCGCAGCGGGAGCCAGAAGGCGCTCGAGAGGAACGAGAAGTTCGCCACGTGGCTCAGCTTATTCCAGAACTGGTGTTAAAAATACGTTATAAGCGGAGATGAGATTGCTAGATTGATTGTGCGCGGTACCTCGGGGGTCCACTCGGGGCTGGGGACGCCGGCGGCGGCGGGGTCGAACGTGAGGATCACGCGGCGCAGCGCGATCAGGCGCGAAACCTGCCGCGCTCGAGGGTCGGCGAGGGAGGGGAGCGGAGGGGAGGGGGGTACGGCACCTGGCCGACGAGGAAGGCGATGGAGACGAGGAGGGGTCCGTAGGGCACGAGGCGGCGGGGCCGGATCTGAGGGCGAGAAAACGCGTCTCAAAATGGCGAAGCAAAGCAAGGGGGCGGGGGGGGGGGGGGGGGGGGGGGGGGGGGGGGGGGGGGCGAGGCGGACGAGGACGACGAGGGTGCCGGCGGTGAAGAGGGCGCCGCAGAGGCCGAGCTCGAGGTCCAGTCCAGCCCGCTGCGGCGCACCAGCTCCGAGAGCGGCGGGGCGTGCCGGTCGGCGGCGGGGAGCAGGCCCGAGCCGGCCGCCGTGAGGAGGTAGAAGGGGACGAGGGCGGGGCAGAGGAGGCGCAGGCGACGCCACGTCAGGTCGGCGTAGTACGCCCTGTACCCCGCCTCGAGCTCCGGCGGCTCCAGAGGCCGTCCGAAGAAGAGCCGGCGCACGGCGCGGCGCAGGAGGCTCTTGGGGGAGGGCCGGGCCCGGGCCCGGTCCCGGGGCCGGGGCGGCGGGGGCGGGCGGCGGGCCCGGGGGCGGGGTGCCGATCTGCGCGGCGAGCGCGGAGAAGCCTCCGGCGCGGGGCGCGGCGGGCCCGGACCCGGGCTCGTCGTCGTCGTCGGTCGCGACGGCTATGCTGGCGCGCTTCATAGAGCGAGAGATAAGGACATCCGAGAGCTGCGGGGTACGTGCGTCAGCCGGGGGCGCGAGGGGGAGGGAGGGGTACGGCGCACGTGGAAGCTGACGGGGCGGGCGGCGCGGAGGCTGCGGACGCTGACGGGCCCCGGCGACAGAACCGGCGAGACCGACCCCTCGTCTTCCTCGGAGCCCTGGGCCACGGGGACGAGGAGCTGGGGCAGGGCCCGCGAGCGGCGCCGCCTCGCGCTCGTGCCCGCCGCGGAGGCGGCCGGGTCGCCGGGCGTCTCCTCCGCCGCCGCTTCCCCCTCCTCGATCAGCAGAGCGGCGCGGGAGCTCCCGCGGCGGCTCGCGCCGGCGAGGGAGGACCGGTGCGAGGCGGCGCGGGATCCGGAGCGGCGGGGCGCGCCCGGGCCCGAGCCGGGCCGCCGGCCGCGCCGCCGGCGCGGCCCGCTGGGGCTTCCCAGGCGCCGGCGCCGCCGCCCTCGCCCTCCGACGAGCGGCGGGCCGCGAGGAGGAGCGCCGCGAGCGCCACGCTGAGGACGAGTCGCCGTCGAGGCCGGCGGCGGCCCCGCCGGCGGCGCTCGAGCCGAACTCCGCCCCTCCTCCGCCCCCTCCGCCCCGTCCGAGCCCGCCTCGGACAGAGCGAGCTCGGCGGCCGCCAGCGCCGCCGCGGCCGCCTCCGTCGCCTCCAGCGCCGTCCGCGGCGTCGTCGCGCGCAGCGGTGGCGGCGGCGGCGCAGCGAGGCCGGCGGCGGCGGCGGCGGAGGAGGAGGCGGGGCCGGGGCGCGGGGGCGGGCCGGCGAGCCGGGCTTGCCGCTGGGAGAGGCGCCGTCGTCGCTGGAGAGCACGGCTATGCCGGCGATGCCGGGGCTCCCCACCGACGAGGGCGAGGAGGAGGCCACCGCGCCGCGCGGCGTCGTCAGCAACGGCGCCGCCGCCGCCGACGCCGACGCCTGCCGCCCGCGCCTCGTCGCCTCCGCGTCCGCCCGTACGACCTGAAAGAAGAGGCGTCAGCCAAGCTCGGCTCGTCTAGGCTTGGCTCAGGCGGGGGCAGGCCTGTAGCTCCTGGAAGAAGAGGCGGCGCTCGTTGCGGTCGCGAAGGTACGAGGCGCCGACGGCGAGGGCCCCCGAGGTGACGCACGAGGCGAGCCCGAGGGGCGAGAAGGCGGCGAGGGCGTCCGCCACGCCCCCGGCGCGGAGGAGCAGCGAGGGGAGCAGGAACTCGAGGACGAGGAGGGCGGAGAGGGCGGCGGAGACGTGGAAGCGGAATCCGAGGAGGGAGCAGGCGGCCCAGAAGACGAGGAGGGCGACGAGCAGGAGGTGCGGCGAGTCGCCCACGAGGACGACGTAGAGCGTCCGCTGCGAGAGGCTGAAGAGGACCACGACGGCGAAGGCGGCCGCCTCGAAGCTCCTGTTGAAGGCGGCCGGGAAGAAGGAGAGGGCGAAGAGGGCGGCGAGGCCCGGGCCGCCCACCGCGACCTGGAGGTAGCGGTACATGGCGGGGTTGTCCGACGTGAACGCGACGAAGAGCTGCGGGGCGCGTGGGCGGTCGGTCGGCTCGGATTCGATCCGCGGCGGCGGCGGCGGCGGCGGCGGCGGCGGCGGCGGCGCGGGGACGTACGAGGGCGAGGAAAGCGACGGCGCAGGTCCAGCGGGTGGAGGTGCCGCGGCGGGCGGCGTTGCAGAGCGCGTAGTGCCGCTCGAGGGAGGCCGGCGGCGCCTCCAGCCGCAGGCGCCGCACGGTCAGGGACCCCGTGCGGCTGTTTCTTCCGTGGCGAGAGCCCTCCCAGTCGCCCGCGCCGGGCCGGGCCGCGGCACTGAACATCAGCGACCATCGGCTGCAGTTGATGTTGAGGCCGCGCTGGCCCGCGGAGGCGTAGCGGGACGGGATGACAAGCACGGCCTCGGCGCTCCGGGACTCGAGCGGCGAGTCCGGCGAGTCATCCTTCGTCGGAAACACCCGCGCCATGATGGCGCAAGTACCGCCTAGGGCTAGCTGGCGCCGCGGCGGTCCATGCTGCTGGAGCGACGAGGGCCGCAGCCACGGAGGTATGTAACGCCAGCGGCCGGCCGCGTAGGAGTCGTGCTCGTGCCTTTCGAAAGGCTGCTCAGGAACTAAACATCAGCCTCGATTCGCATGCCGCGCCGCGTGCGAGAGCACGCCTGTAGGGGATTCAGAGCAGCGGAAACTGGCTCACGACAACTCCAGCTGGCGCGTCGAGCTCACTCCTGCACTCTCTCCAGCTGAATGACTTCGGCGAGCCTGATGGGCTTGCACGGGCGATAACCGCGTGAAGGCGCTATCGAACGCTTCCTAGAGCACAAGTTTCGCTTGTACCCGGCAGCTTCGTTCGCAGTCGAATCGCAGCAGCCTGGATCGGAGCCAGCGACTGCCGCGTTGAGTAAGCGGGTCGGAGTCGGCTCGATGCGCTGAAGTCCAGCGCCGGGAGCCCAAGGCTGCGCTGAAGCGACACGAAGATGCCGCTCGGTCTTGCAGCCGGCGTGCGGCCGCTCACGCGCGGCTTCTTCCGCGGAGCGCACGCATCGCTGAAGCCCTCGGCCCGGAGCGCACCGACCGCGAGATATCACGAGACGCCCCGCGGGTATGCCGCAGCGCGATCGGCCGCCCTGCAGCGAGCCGCCCTCGCGGAGCCAGCTGCCAGCATTGTGCTGGACGGCGAGGTCGCGTGCGAGGCATGTGTCTGCTCCGGCCGGTGCCTCACGCCTTGCTCTCCGTCGCCGCTGCCGCTCAGCCGCGCCCGCGCGCAGGACCCTCTCGTGCCCTGGGGCTCAGCTTGTCTTCACGCTCGCGCGCGGCGGCGCCGCGGCTGCCTCCCTCAAGCCGCCCCACGCCCCCGGAGCGAGGTGCGTAACGACGCGGGCGAGCGGGGCCGCCGCCTCCTCCTGACGCGCCCCCCCCGCGTCGCAGCTGGTCGTGCACCGTTGCCTCAGCGGCGCAGCTATCCGCTCCGCACGCGGCCTTCCCGCAGCGGAGCCTCTCCAGGCACGCCCGCGTGCACGGGGCGCCGCGCGAGTCGCCCAGCGCTGACGACGGCCGCGCAGCGGACCGGCGCGCCCGGCGCGCAGGGGCGTCCGAGAGCGCGACCGCTCGGACGACGAGGAGGGAGACGTACCCTGGGACGAAGCGGACGGGGAGGCGCCCCCGGAGGCGGACGAGGAGGAGGAGGAGGCTGGGCGGCCGCGCCGCGCCTGGGAGTCCTCCCTGGCCGAGGTCCAGGCCAGGCGGCCGCGGGCGCAGGGCGCCGGACCGCCCGAATACCACGCCTGGGGCAAGTCGGTGCGCCCCCCCCCCTCCCCCCCCCTCGGGGCCCCGGAGGGGGGTACGAGGCGGCGGCAGATCGCGGCGGCGCTTCGGGAGGGGAACAGCAAGACGGCGGAGAAGGTCCTTGCCGAGGCGGCGGAGCGCGGCGTGCCCCTCACGACCTACATGTACAACATCGTGATCGAGGCACGCTTGTACCCCCCGGGCCGAAGCCAGGCCGCGCGCGGCCCCCTCAAGGTCGGGCGCAGGCGTGCATCCTGGGCAAGCGGCCGCAGCGGGCGCGGGAGGTGTACCAGGAGATGCTGGCGCGGGGCGTACCCCCCGACGTCGTGACCCTGAACACCCTCCTCAAGGCGCGCCGCCTCCGCCCCGCCCCTTGCCGCCTCTCATCTGACCGGCCCTCGTCGGCAGGTCTACGAGCCGAGCCCGGAGGGGGCGGTGGAGCTCATCGCCTCCTTCGAGAAGCACGGCGTCTTCCCCAACGAGGCCACCTTCAAGACCCTCATGAAGGCCCGCCCCGCCCCGCCCCCCCAGGAAGGCCCGCCTCATGAAGGCGGGCGCGCAGTGGGCCGTGTATGCGCTGGACATCGAGTCGGCGGAGCGGACCTTCTTCGCCATGCGGACGGCCGGCCTCCAGCCCAAGCTCCCGACCTACAAGGCCCTCATCAAGGTCAGGGGGAGGGGGGCAGAATCCTGCCAGGCTCCGAACGTTCGTCCGTTCGCCTGAGCGCGGCCTCGCCTGAACGCAGGGGTACACGATGGTGCGGCAGTTCGAGGGGGCCAAGCGCCTGCTCGAGGAGATGGCGGCCGAGGGCGTACCCCCCGACGAGGAGTCCTTCAACCTCGTCATCGCGGTACCCCTCCCCACCCTTTCCCCGCCCCGCTCCTCACTCTGCGCAGGCGCTGGCGGGGGCGGGCCAGCTGGACGAGGCTGAGGCGCTCCTCGCCTCGATGCGCGCCCGCGGGGCCGCCCCCTCCCACGCCTCCTTCGCCCCCGTCATCACCGTGCGCACCCGGTACCCCTCCCTGCGTGACGTCACGGATCGGCGAGCCGGGGGCCGCGGTTTTCGCAGGGGTACGTCACGGCGGGGGACGAGGCGAGGGCCCTTCGGCTCTTCTGGTCGATGCGGGACGAGGGGGTACCCTACGAGCCCGACGCGGCGAACGTTCTCCTGCAGGTCGCGCCGCTCCCGTACCCCCCGAGCGCCCCCGTCGCTGCGACCGAAAATCGGCGCAGCGGTTGGCCTCGAAGTGGGGCGCTCTGGACCGCATCGACGCGACGGCGGCGCTGCTCCGCGAGTTCGCCCAGAAGGGCGTACCCCTCGACGAGCGCTCCTTCGCCATCGTCGCCGGGGTACCCCCCCTTGAAACTCCCCCTCCCCGCCCCTCTTACGCCGTACCCCCCCGCAGGGCCTGACGAGGCGGGGCCGCTACGACGAGGCGCGGGCGCTCCTCGCCGAGATGCCGTGCGCCCGTACCCCCCTCCCTCCCTCCCCCCCGGCTGCGTCTCACGCCGGGGCAGGGCGCACGGGCTGCGGGCGGAGGCGGCGACGTACAACGCGCTCATCTCCGCCCTCGTCGAGGGCCGCCGCTTCGAGGTGCGAACCCGCTCTCTCCCGCGCCTCTCTGTCCCCCTGACGAGCCGCCCTCCCTCCCCCTCAGGCGGCGATGGCGACGCTGGCGGAGATGCGGGCGGCGGGCCTCGCCCCCTCCCGCGAGACGTTCAACGCGCTCCTCCTCGTGCGCTCCCCCCCCCCCCGCCCTCCTCCTCGCTTCTGAGCGGCGCGGCACAGGGCTCGGCGGGGAGCGGGCGCGAGGCGGACGCGGCGCTCATCATGGAGCAGGTGCGCGGCCGCGCTGGGCCTCGAAAGGGGCGGCCGGGCCGCCGACGGGCTAGATCTAGGGGGGAGCCCACCCACGAGCTAGGGCAGGCCGGCGGGCGAGCGAGCGAGGGGGGCGCCCCCGGCCCCGCTGGGCCTCGGAAGGGGCGGGCGGGCCGCCGACGGGCCGCTCGCCGTGCCAGATGCGGGCGAGAGGGGCTAGAGGGGACACCGGCCGCCCCCGCGGGCACGCCTAGTGCCCTCCTCCGCCTTTCTCGCCTCGAATCGGGGGGCGAGGGGGGCGCCCCCTGCCTCGCTGGGCCTCGGAAGGGGCGGGCGGCCGGCTGAGGGGCCGGGGCCGGCTCCCGCAGATGCGGGCGAGCTAGGGGGGCTAGATGAGCCGTGCTAGGGCAGGCCGGCGGGCGGCTGAGGGGTCGGGGCCTGCAGATGCGGGCGAGCGGGGAGGCGCCGGACCACCTGACCTTCGCGGCGCTCATCCGCTCCCTCTGCGCCGCGGGGCGCGTCGACGAGGCCCGCGCCGTCTTCTTCGACTCCATCCCCGCCGCCGTACGCCCCCGCCCTCCCAGCCCGCCTAGAACCTAAGGGAAGATACTGCTTTATATATATACTACTACTAAGCCCGCTCCTCCCTCTTCTGACGCCCTCGCAGGGCCTGGCGGCGAACGCGCACTGCTACGCGGCGCTGGTGAAGGGCCTGGGGGCGGCGGGGCGCTACGAGGAGGCGTTCGACCTCTACGCCCGCATGCGCGAGGCCGGCATCCAGCCGACCTTCGTCCTCTACTCCATCCTACTCAGTGCGAAGAAGATTTGATCCGAAGAATATTCTGATTTGATCTGATCGGGCGGCAGAGCTGCACTGGCAGCGGGCGAAAGAGGAGGGCGGCGCTGCGCGGGAGGCGTGCCTGGCCGAGGCGCGCGCCGTCGCGCTCGAGGTCCGCACCCGCGGCGTCGAGGTGCGCCACGGCCCGCCCTCCCGCCCCCGCCCCCAGACAAGAAGCTGAACGTCAAACGTTTGATGAACCCCCACCTAAACGGAGTGTTCTTCCTAAACTTTTATCATCCTTGACGCTCGCTCGCTCGTCTCGCCTCGCCTTGGGCGGGCGCTCACGCCGCGCCGCTCGGCTCGCCTTAGGTGGACGAGTACTTAAAAACTCTTATTATCCTGGACGCTAAACTTTTATTATCCTAAACGGAATGTCCCTAAACTCTTATTATCCTTGGCGCTCACGCCGCGCCCCTGACAGGTGGACGAGTACTTCGCGTACGAGCTCTCGCGGGCGCTGCGGCACGGCGGGGCGCCCTCCGAGGCCCGCTCCCACCTCCAGTGCCTCGCCCACGCCCGCCTCCTCCGCGTCAAGAAGGTCGCCCCGCCCCGCCCCGTACCCCCCGGCCCCCGCCCCCCCCCCCCCCCCCCCCCCGCCCCCGCCCCCGCCCCCGCGTAGATGTAGAGAGATGGCTGGGAGCCTGACGCACGCCTGTGGCCCCCGTTCCCCCCGCCCCGCCCCCGCCAACCCCGACTCCGCTTCCGCGTAGATCTAGAGAGTCGGCCTCTGACGCGTGCCTCTGGGCCGCAGGGGACGCTCCGCAGCATCCTGCGGGCCGCCACGGGGGAGGCATCCCAGCCCGAGGGCGAACCGAAGGCGCAGGCGGGGGAGGAGGAGGAGGAGGAGGCCGCCGGCGCCTCGGGGGCCTCCGGCGGCGCCGCCCCGGGCAAGCCCTCCGCGGCCGTCCGGGTGCGCGCCCGCTCGCTCCCCAACTCTGTCCCGGGTTCGAATCCGGCGCAGGCCGCAAAGAGGAAGGCTGGGCCGCCGCGTAGTCCGGTGTCGGTTGAGGCGTCCGGCTCTGGGAAGGCCGCCCCTGCACCGCCGCCCGCTCCCGCCCCCGCCGCTCGCCCGGAGACGCCCTCCGAGGCGGCGGGCGCCTCGCGCCCCTCCCCTGCCCCGAAGCCCGAGCCGCCGGCCGCCCCTTCCCCGCCCCCGCCCTCGCCGCCTCCTGCACCCGGCGGCCTGCCTGCCGAAGGGGCGGACGAGCCGCCGCCCTCGCCCCGCCTCTTCGTGTCCAACCTGAGCCCCTCCACCGACTACCGCTCCCTGAAGGCTCGCGTACCCCCTCTCGCCAAGCGCCCCCTCCCATCTGATCCCGTACCCAGGAGCACATGGAGCAGGCGGGGCGCGTCGTCTTCTCGTACGTACCCACCCGGGAGAAGGGCGGCGGCGCGCCCTTCGGGATCGTCGAGGTGAGGACGGAGATTTGATCCGAGCGCTGTCGATCGAATTTGATCCGGTGGCGCCGGCCGGCAGTACGAGAAGGTCGAGGACGCGCGGCGCGCCCTGCAGTCCCTCGCCCGCACCCTTCTCGACGGAAGGCGCATCCGCCTCGGGCAGGGCCACCCCCCGCCCAAGCGGAGTTCCAGCCCGGTGCGCCGCCTCCGCTCAGGGCCGGCCTGCCCCGTCCCGTCCTCTCTTCACTGCTAACTCGACGCCGCCGCGGCAGGAGCGGGAGGCCTCTGCCTCCTCCCCCTCCCCCTCCTCTTCCTCCACCACGCCCGGCCCGTCCTACCGTTTCGCCCTCTCCCGCCCCTCCCTCCGCGCCTCTCTCGCGCCCCCCTCCAGGGCCCCTCCAGACTCTGCGCCCCTGCCGGCCCCGCCCGCCCCCTCCCCCGACGCGGTCCCCTCGAGCCGCGTCGCCGTTTGGAACCTCTCCGATTCCGTCTCCTCCGACCGCCTCCAGGTGAGCTGTACCCCTTCCGTTTCCTCGGCCCCCCCGCGTGACGCGGCACCGCGCAGGAGCTGCTCTCGCGGGCCGGCGACGTCGTTTCGGTGTCGGTTCGCTACAAGGACGGGCGCCGCACCGGCTGCGCCCTCGTGGAGGTGCTACCCCTCCCGCTCTTCCCCCCCCGCCTCCCTCCCCCGCCCGTGACCGGCGCTTCAGTACGGATCGGCGGAGGCGGCGGCGCGAGCGGTGCTGGAGCTGGCGGGGGCCGACCTCGCCGGCCGGCCCCTCCTTCTCGTCCCCGAGCAGGGGGCCCCCGCCCCGGCCCCGGCCCCCGCCCTGACCCCGGTCCCCGCCCCCGCCCCGGCCCCGGCCCAGGGATCCGCCTCGGCCCCGGCCCCGGCCCCCGCCCCGGCCCCGGCCCCGACCCGTGCAAAGCAGCGGAAATCGTCTCCGGCCCCGGTCCCGGCCCCAGCCCCCGCCCAGGCTTCCGCCTCGGCCCCGGCCCCGGCCCCGGCCCCGGCTCCCGCCGGTGCAAAGCAGCGGAAATCGTCTCCGGCCCGGGCTTCCGCCCCGGTCCCGGCTCAGGCCAAAGCGCCGGCCGAGCAGGCGACGCAGCAGCAGCAGCAGCCGCCGCCTGGTCTCATCACGAGCGAAGTCTTTGTTGCGAACCTGCCGCCGCGGACCGTCAAGCGGCAGCTCGAGGTGCTCCGCCCCTGTCTCCCCCCCGCGCCCTGCCTGCTCCGCCGTCGCGATCCGACCGGACTCGCGCCCCGCAGCTCCTCATGCGGAGGGCCGGCGCGGTCCTGCGGGCCTTCGTTTCCCCCTCCGAGGGCTGCGGCTTCGTTCGGGTAGGACCCCGCAGACTCTTCTCCGCCCGCCCGCCCGGCGCCCACCGCGCCCCGCTGCGCAGTACGCGACTCTGGAGGAGGCGGGAAGGGCCCTTCGGGAGCTGGGCGGGGCGGAGCTCGCGGGGCGCCAGCTACTCCTGCGGCCCTCCCCCCGCCCCCTCGAGCTCACCCCGGAGCGCGAGGGCCGCCAGGTGCTTGCGCTTGTTCCCCTCGCGGGACCTGTACCCCCGCGACCAACCAACCAACCCCCTACCCCCGGCAGCTCCTGGTCCGGGACCTCCCCCCGGGGGCGCGCCTCGACGGGGTACGCGACCGCTTCAAGGAGGCGGGCCCCGTGGAGCAGACGACGCTCTGCGCCGCCGGCCCGGGCGGCGGTGCGCCCGTACCCCTCCCCTCTCTTCAGCTTCACCTGAACTCTTAACGCGGCGCGCAGGGGCGTGCGCGGTGGTGCTCATGAAAGACGCGGCCGGGGCCCAGCGGGCGCTCGCCTCCGGCGGCGGCGGCAGCGGTGCGGAAGAAAGATAGCGGACCCGCCCAGGCCCCGCCCGCCCGCCCCTGCGGGTTCCCCCCGATCGACCCGACCCGGCCCCTTCCTTTGCAGGGCTCGCGGTAGAGCTCCACACGAGGGAGAGCCGAGTCCCGTGGGCCCGCGGGCAGGCGGAGCCGCCGGCGGGGCCGGCTGCGCAGGAGCCGGCCCCGCAGAAGAAGAAGAGGAAGGCGGGGCAGACGGAGGCGGAGGCGGGGCCGGGGCCGGCCGCGCCGGCTGGCGGCGGGTCCCCGGGGGCGGGAGGAGCTCTGGGCGTGCTGGTCTTCAACGTCCCCCCCGACGCCTCGAACAACGAGCTCTCCGTGCGAGACCTCTAATAGAGTTCTCTTATAGAGCTCTTTAATAGAGCTCTTTAACAGCGAGACCGTGCGGGACCGATCTCGTCCTCCAAAGAGATCGGGCCCCTTTGCGGAGGGCCCCCCCTGACCTGAGGCTGCCCCGCCCCTCGACCCCCGCCCCGCAGGCGCTGCTGAGGCGGGCCCTTTAAAAGATCCCTTTAATACATCTTTTTAAAAGATCCCTCTAATAGAGCTTTTTAAAAGATCCCTCATAGAACCCTGAACTAGATCTCTTTAACAAAGATCGTTGAATAACCGCAGGCGCTGCTGAGGCGGGCGGGGAGCCTGTCGAGCCTCACGATCTTCACGGAGGGGGGCCGCCCGGGGGGCCCCCGCACGGGCAGGGCCTACGCAAAGTACCGGTCTGCGTACCCCCCCTCCTTCTCCCCCCCCCTCTTTCCAACCTCCCTCGCCAGGACGCCGGAGTGCGCGGCGCGGGCGGTGAGGAACCTGACGGGCGCGTCGCTCCGGGGCTCGGCGCTCGTGCTCCGGCCCGACACGCGGGGGGCGGAGAGCGGCGCGGGGGCCGCCGCCTCCCGGGCGGGGCGCGAGCTCGTGCTCGGGAAGCTGCCCCGCACCACCCGCTGGCTCGACCTCAAGGCGCGCCCCCAACCCCGCCCCGCCCCGCCCCGCCCCGCTCAGCGGGACGCCCCGCCTCACCCTCCCTCCCTCCCTCCCTCCATCCGGCCCTGCAGGAGTTCCTGTCGGCGGCGGGGCGGGCGGAGCGGGCGGACATCGTGGAGGCGGGGGACGGCTGGTTCGCGGCCACCGTCCTCATGGCCGACCCCGAGTCCGCCCGCGCCGCCGCCGCCAAACTCGACGGCGCCAAGCTCCGCGGCCGCGGTGCCCCCGCCCGCCCCGCCCCGCCCCGCCCGCGCGGCGGCCTCTCCTGCAGCCCCCCCCTGCCCTCTAATACTTTCGGCGCAGCGATCTCCGTGGCGCTGCGCGAGGCGGCCGCTCCTGACCCGCCGGCGCCGGCGCCGGCGGAGCCCGAGCCGGAGGTGGAGCGGCGGCGCCGCCGGCGCTAGCGGAGCCGGAGCCGGCGGCCGAGCAGGCGGCGAC